>CAJHZI010000904.1:0-142500 GCA_905160935.1 Enchytraeus crypticus | reverse complement strand
CCAATACACAAAATGTAATACTTAAATTACGAATATTTCCAAATTGAAATTTTTGATCAGTTTAGTGCAGCAGATTAATTTCAAGAAATTTAATTACAATTTGCTTAAAATTTCATTATGTACTTTGCCATATTAAAAGTAGAAAAATGTTCTCACAGACTTAAGGATATAAAATAATTTATTTAATTGCTTCATCACATGAGGTCAGGAATGTCTTCTAACTAAACAGACAGCCAATCAGAGTAATCAAAAAGAAGCCGAGTTAACTAAAAGAACAGAGATGAGTGTGGTACCCAGCATTTGGATGCTTGTGATTATCCATGAAGAATAGGCAGGAAAGAGGCTTTCCATCATGAGGCTGCATACTGTGCAAAAATCTGTGTTAGACGAAAATACAGTGAAAATATTAATAGAAATTACCTTCCACTACACTCTTACATCAATACTATGTTGTGGCTCGACGCAAGTTATATTTACAGTAATTTTACTTACTATTAAATTCTTAAAGAAATATACTGTAAAAAATATAGTCATGTTCGACGAAAGATCAGATAACAAATCAAATCATATCAGAATCTTTCTTCTTCTATCTGCTATTCTTTCCTTTAAATTCAACGTATTTCATTCGTCGTTTGTCACTTTGATAGTCTGGCCAGCAACAGCTGGATTCTAATTTATCACTTAAATAAATCTTTAGCGAGTCACTTTGAAGCAGGCTACAGGGATGATACAAATCTCTCTGCATATCTTTGGAAGAGTTAAGGAATATTACTTAATCAAACATGTTCACGATATATTCTAGTCATATACTAGACAGATAAGCTGTAAATATCAGTCTATGTGGTAAGTATATGTGGTAAATAATATAAAATACCTTATATCTTTGCTTGAACGCACTGTATATTAAAATTTGCTAGCTTAAGTGTTATGAAATTTTAAAAATCTAATTACAGACATCTACAACATTGTAAGCAAGAAATTAGAGAGCAACTTTAATTGAACCAAACTTTGTGTGAACGTCACTTGACAAGTTGATCTTGAAGAACTTTACGGAACCATCCAGACTTGCTGTAGCAACAGCCTCTCCATCTGGTGAAAATGCTGCGTCAACTATTGGCTGTTAAAAAAAATAGCTTTCTATTAAACCAATACACAGTCCATGAGACATTGTCAAAGATCCAGCAGTGTTCACTGTATTGTTTATTTTATATTGTGTATTGTATTGTATATTGCATATTTTATATCATATATTATATATCGTATATGGCATATCTTATACTTGTATTGCATATTGGGTCTTGCAGTGTATATCTTACAGCATTATATAAAGAATATTGTAAATCGTAAAGTGTTGCCAGTGTTATGAGTATTGCTCATTGCAGAATAGAACAGAAATCAAACTATGCTAAAATAGCAGAAAATCGAAGAAAATTTTCTCAGTTTACAGCAGTAGCTCCACAAATCAACAAAATTTGCCTAAGATATCAAACACACAAAACTTACACACCATATTTCAAAAATTAAAATTTACATACCAAAGAGGGACTATAAGTGTTTTATTAGCAGTATACATATCTAACTATTTACTTATTTATATTTCAACCAATGTTTAATAGCAGTAAACAAGGAGCAAGCTTTAGCACCTAATCAATTCATATTTCAACCAATGTTTAATAGCAGTAAACAAGGAGCAAGCTTTAGCACCTAATCAATTCATATTTCAACCAATGTTTAATAGACGGTAAATAAGGCGCAAACTTCAGTGCCTTATCTTGGATTAGTAGTCTAAATTCTGGTTTGCACCGTTAATGACTGTCTTTGTTACTAATATTTATTTTATTTTGTTACAGCTCAGCTGCTCATTGTAATCTTGATTAATTTTAACTGGAATATCGTTCGTCACCTTGACGCTTGAAATGACATATATAATATAATAACCATTAGAGCACTACTGCGTCCCGGATAACATCGAGCACTGCTGGGACAAATACAAGCCGATGAGCAGAGAGAAGGTCCAAAACGAACCTTACAAACTGTAATAAAAACCTTAACTGACGTACTGTGCACCACATGTACAACATAAAACTCTGCAATAGCCAATCTTCAACAATGCTTAAGATATTTCAAGAGTGAGTATTACAGTGAAATAATTAGAAAGGAATTAAATCATTGTTTCATCATCATCATCATCATCATCATCATCATCATCATCATCATCATCAGCATCATCTTCTCTTAAATCTCAGTTTAACCAGGGTCGGGATACGAATAGACTTTCTCCAGTCATCTCTGTCCCACACCATATCATCAGTCAATCCCCGATTTTACAGGTCCTTCTTAATAACCGCATCCCACGTCAATTGTGATCCTCCTCTCGCTAGCTTAGCATCCAGTTCTTCCCTACAAACTCTCTTTACTACATCCCCATCTGCTTGTCTCACTCAATTAAATCATTCTATAAAAATCAAATAACCTTAGAATGATAGTTGAGCAGATATCGTCCTCTGGTGGCAGTCTCATGACTAACAGCCTCTGCACCATATAACTGAGAGGCTAGAGCTATGTTCCATACCTCCGCCTAAACAAAATCATGTAAAATTAAATTAATGTATGAATTTTAACTAATTTTTATAGCAAGAAAAATTGAAAACAATGATCAAAGCTTGCAACTGAAATGTTTTCTAATGTAAACCTTGTATTATATTTTAACTCAAGACATTTATTAGAATTTATCGTGCCATGGCCGTTAAGTCCAAAATATGTTCTAAACCATACATGTATGCATAATGATTATGGGTTAACAGGATTGTTTTCTCAGGGAGTGATGCCCATGTTCAGTAAATGTAGTCGAAGCTGAGGAAGGCATTGGGGGCCCACCTCGTCATAAACAGAATCCCCAAGAATAATGGTATATCAAAAGGAATGTTATAAATAATTTAAAGATCCACTCGCACGTGGACATGAAGAGAAAAACGGAAGATAGAGATGAGTAGAGGCGTTATATACCATGGACCTGCCAGTAGGCAGTGCACTAAGAGAGAGAGACTGATTAACCGCGATTGTACTGAACACAAACCTTCTCGTCATGTGTTAGTATACACATCAGTGACTCCTCCTCCTCAAGCCCTGCCTCATCATCGTCATCGTCAGGGACGTAGAGACACCAGATAAGCCGATGATATTCCGACTTGAGTCCATCACTTGGCCGTAAGCACTGGAACTTTGGTGCACAACTGACAACTAATTAAGAATAATTAACCACTATCAATTTTGCTAGTCACACTATGCATATTTAATTGCCCTAACTAACTATCATCATGATATTCTTCTTCCCTTGAATCCCAGTTTAAATAGGGTAGGGGTCCTAACTAATCAACACTGATAAGCACGGCTATGAGATAAAGAAGATGGCCATGCACAGTTCTGGTTATACACTTTGGTTTTTATATGCAATAGGTAACAATATCAGTGTTAAATAAATAAACTAACTGTTGCTGTGCACTGATAGCATTCAGCTTAAAGTCATGTCCTCTACTCATCAGTGTTATAAATACAACTTTAATTTTAATTCAGTCAACGATAATAAGTTACAATTACAATAAATAACTAATATTACTGGCTGGAGCCAGTGAGGAAGTCAGTAAGATACTCGACCGCGGATCAGTATGTGCAGGGTTCAAATCCTGTGCTTGCGCGTCAATGACATCGCTTTCGAGTGAGGAAACTGACGTTAACCTTAGCTTTAGCTATTTTAGCTTTAGCTTTAACTTTTAAAGGTTCTAATTGTGCCTCCTCATCCTAGATGATGTCAGGGATGATATTTCAACCGATACTTACGAGACCACTAAAGTAATTTTCATTAGAGACAATTGAAAACAAAGAGTTGAGGATACTGTAGCTTGCCGAGGTCGTCCTCAGTGATCTCGTAGACGTAGAGACTACCCAGTTGATCAGCGGCTCCAAGGATCACACGAGACATGTAAGCAAAGCTGATGTCCACGACTCTACTCTCCGTGAACCCGTTCAACAAAACCCTCTCAGCTGTGCGCCGATTTATCACTCTCACGATGCCTCCAGACTTACCTGCAACTAATGTAGCAGTTGAGCCCAGCAATGGTAACACTCACTCTCGTGCAAGAAACTAAATTTGGCATAGGATCTATCTGAATTCACAATACAAAATAGTCCACGTCAAAGATGCTAAAGATTTAAAGACGACTGGCGTTACTTGATGAAGTTATTAATAACCACTGCAACAAGCGAGCGCGTCATGTACGATGTTAAAAAGTTAAAAGTTTGACCTTTCTGCAACTGTCCATAAAATCTTAAAACGTCATATAACACTTAGACAATGGTTTTCTTCAAATCCTAGTCAAACAAAAAGGTAGAGATTTGACATGAAGCATTTGGCAAGAAGGATTATCATAGTCTATAGCATATTATATCTGTAACAGCAAACAATGCGCACATTTCAGCAGTTGAAAGCCGTAAGGATATGAGCTCGAAAACTAATTACTGTACATATCTATAAGGTCACTGACGAATGCTAAACATAATATAATTAAAGGATTCATTGCATACTAAAAATTGCTCCAAGCTCTGAATACTTTTATGAAAAAGAACCCAATAGCGCTGTACAGCAACCGGTGATAGAGTGTATTCATACACATCATAGTGATCCCTTACCACCTTTGAAAGTTCAAGAAATCACAAAATATAGAACTCTTACTCTTCAGCACGTACGCCACATGAGTTCTATTGAGATGAACGGCAACAAGATTTCCAACGTAATACTTCTGTTCCCAGTCGTAGTTAACCACTGGACTGATCTTAACCTGATCAACAATAACAACAGTTCCCATTGTATAACCACCGGACTTAAGTTAACCTGATTAACAACAACAACAGTTCACGTTGTATAACCACCGGACTGATCTTAACCTATTTCCCACACTAATATGACAGCAATCCAAATAATTATTATATTTTATAATCTACACAAATTGTATAACTCTACTGTTTATGAACACAGTTTCACATAAGATATTAATCACTCAGACATCAATTGAAAATATAGAAAACCATACCTTACTGCTCCCAATTCGATCCCTCTTCATTGAATCTCCATTGCCACCAACAACAACCTTAACATCGCTACCGTACACAGCGTAACTGTTTTGTTCATCGTTTCCATTTAGAGTGCTGCATAAAAAATAAACAATTCTCCATTCAAACAGTAATTGCACTAAATTTAGAACTAGTCATTTCATTGAGATTAGCTTACAGTAAATTAATTTAAATTTCCATTCCACTTCTGCTAATATAGCCACCTAAATGATCAAAATAACACGGCATATAAAATTACTCATGTATAGATTTATTCGTTCAAAAAAAGTTTCTTAGAGGACGGATATATTTTTGTCAGTACATGACTATCTAACTTTTAAATATTGTTACATATGCCTACATATGACACCCATACACAAAAAATTTATTCGTAGATTGTAAAAATTAACAATATATGCATTTATGTAATACGCATATATAATTATGCAGGCCAATCCATCATCAATATCTGAACTTACATCAGCTGAAATGATTTTTCGGAAGAATTCTGAAAAGCTTGACTACTGGATCCATTTAAACCTCCAGGTGACATAACAACAGTATCATCAAGAGCTCTGCAAATTAAACAAAACAACATCATCTGAGCCTAAATCATCTTGACCTCGGCAGATTTCACTGTACCAATAATTGGTTGGTTGTCGACGAAAAAAATCAATCAATGTAAATGCTACAATTAAGTAGTTATTAATTAATTTAACAACTATAGCTTTAACATAAACAATTTAGCATAAAATTTCTCCAAATTTAAACAAAAAAATTTACATACAATGATTTCAAATAATTTACAGTAACATTTATTTTTAACTGCTGAATTTATTAGCATAATTCATAGTCATTCTGTTTATAAAATTAACTCAGCCCTTAGTGAAATAAATGCAATATCAGCATAACAGAAAAGTGAAGTGATTATTAAACCCTCCTCTTTGTATGAAAAGGCTATCCAGTGAGGAATGGCTGACTGAATGAATAAATTATCGAATAATTTAAAACATTATGCATTGCTCATTGCTCAAAAACAGCAGAATTAATATGCCTTGATTACTATTCATTCTTGCCAGAACTTCTTACATTTCACAAAATACATATCACTATTATATAAATGCACAACATTGAATAAATTGAATTATATATCATAAAATACTAGCATACCTTGATATATCCATGGCTAGAGAAACATTCAGATACTGAATCAGGAAATATATTTAACAATTCTAAATTGCACTTGCACTGTCAAAGAAACAAAATGCAGTTAATAGTATAATTTGTTTAAAATTATGATAGGAATAACAAAAAGTTATTTACAAAGTTCACATTTCAAGAATGGCCTAAAAGTAATTCTTCTTTTTTTAAAATTGAATTACTAGCAGGTATTTGATAAAATCAAAAAACATAATGCAGTTAAGAAGGATATATATCCAACATACAGGAAAGATTCTTAATTTCATATATTTGCCAAATTTAATATTATGGATAAGCAAAGTAAAACTAGAATACGATTTCTACCTTAAAATGGCCACGTCAATATTATAAAATTTAAAAATATATAAGAATAAATACATTTTTTCCGAGATAGGCACTATAAATTTTATTTTTAAGCCAAGCAAATTCCGCACAGTTGTAAACAGATTTAGGCATTCAGCAACAGGGTATGCTTCCATTCTAATTCTGACAATGAAATATTTGATTATTATTTATTATTTTTTAGTTCTTCAAATTAGCATGTGTTACTATAAACTTGATTTCTTTAGTTATTAATATTTTCATCACACCATTGTTTAGAGATATTCTTCAATGTTTCTTCTTTTAAAAATTTTCACATTTTAGGCAAAAAATGAAACTGAGGGAATCTGAAATACAAAAGAAACTGTAATGCAATTCGCAATGATGGTTACGACAGGAAGAGGATAACATTTATGACTCTTAACTAACACTCCCGTAATCCTCACCTCAGATTCTGTATGAGGTAAACTGAACCCTCGTGGGTTCAAAATTCAAATCCCAACCGCGCTGAGCTAAAAGTAAAATCTTGGACATTCACTGGGCTGGTTATTTGGAAAATGGCCTAAATTGCCTAACGGTTTGATCATGTAGTATTAAAAGTGATAGATATCAACATATCAACATAGTTGATCATTTCACTATAATTACTGAACTTTACTTTTTTCATATTTGCAACAACCAGAAGCTCATCTAGAGTGTGTGCAGAAAGGCTACGGCCGAGTTATGGTCAGATTAACATTATTTCAAGCTCAAAGTATAATAAAATAAAAATCGTCAGTGATTACTGAGAAAGTTCAGACAGTAAAGTATCCATACAGGTGCGTCAGTTGAATCAATTCATACGCCTTTGTATCTTACTTTTAATTAAGCCTGGAACGCTGAAGATTACATGCTTTCAAATTACGCATCACAAATTGCAAATGCAGCCGGGGTATTAACAATATTAGTAGCAATTTAATTGTGCTTAAATTTTAAGAAGAATTCGCTAATTCAGTTCCGCCACCGACGCCACAGCAGACTTAATTATTAATGATTTTCTCAAACTTGAAATATTTGTTCCAATTTTTTTAATATTTACATTTTTCTACACACCATAGATAGTTGCTATAGTTGCACAACTATATTGTGTTAATAAAAACAACAAACGACATGTCGTTCACGCTAACATTTAGCACTATAGTACCAAATCCAATCCGATGAGCAGAGTGTGGGTCGAATAACGATGTAAACCAAAGTCAGGGAATTCAGTCCGAGGAAGTGTGCTATGGAGGAACGGGTAGAATGTAGGTTTAGCGCAGCCGCGCTGATATGAAAGTAAAATCTCGGACACTCACTGGACGGAAATATCGACATAGTTGATCATTTTACTATAATGCGTGTTTACATTTTTTAAAGAGAAAACTTAAGCTATTATAAGTTTTAAGTGCTGCAGACCTACTTTTTCCAACTTTCTTTTTCATTTGTTTCATCAACTCATTATTCGTGAGTTGCGACCAGTGTGCACAACTCCTTTTCCGTTAATTCCCTTTATCTAAGGACTGATTTTCTGGATTTTGGTAGTTGCTCCGGTTTGAACCTTCTTTTTGATCACTGGCTTGGATTTGTTTCAATAGTGCTCGATGTTGTCATGGACGATAATAGCACTGTAATTGTTGTTCTTATTAATTATTAATTTTTACAGATTAACCAAAAGCGACGAATTCTGATGACTAAATAAAAAACTATGTATTATTCCAAGGTCTTTGAAGCAAGCAAAAGTTTACACTTGGTAACACTAAAAGTGATAAGCAAGATGGCGGATGTTGAGCTAAATGTTGATAGTTTAATAGCGCGATTACTTGAGGGTAAGTTAGGAAAATCGCCTAATATTTTATATTATAAATTTAAATATTCTACATTCAAAACTACCCTACATTTGAGTGTCTTTTACAAAAAATTACTGGAGTCTCTAGGCTTAATATGTTGTGATACATTCAGGTATGTAGTGATATCCCTTGTTCATTGATGCGGTACTGTTCAGTTTCTTAAATGAAGAAATATCTTTAAATTCTGTGAAGGAATGAAAATAAATGAGAGGTAGGGTGTGTATTCTGATTTATAATATATTGGAATTATAAGGTGCAATTGGATTATGGTGTTGATAAAATATTGGTAGCACATAATCTGCTCAGTCCACACCTGTATGGAAAGAAAGTTAATTTGTTCTTCTCTTAAATTAACAAAAATAAACGAAACTTATGATTTTATGGTAAAATAAAACACATCGTACTTTTGTAAATGTTACTATGACTAGTAGCTTTCTTAATAAAAGTTTAATATTAACGTTAACCACATATTGATCTGTGTCATTGAGATAGTTCTTAACAGCATCTTATCACAACACAGGATGCTTGAAATGCTTTTTTAATGCCACCTAACTACACAAAAATTTTAGAATTTTAATCTACGTTGATTCTAGGATAGACAGCAGTTGTTAAATCTTCATATTATTTTTGCTTGAACATTGTTACTGTTATTAATTATATTTATTTTTTTCTTATTGTTTTGTTATCCTTATTGTTTGTGATATTAGTGTTATTAATCTTATTATTATTGTTATTGTTGTTATGGTTATTATGATTATTAGGTGATTATTATTAGAGGATATTTACTTGATTGGAATGATTTAGAGTTTATTACTGTAACTTTAGAAGTTTTTACTATTATTTTGGGTTATTATAATTGTTTAGTCCGAGGATGCCGTCCAGGAAAGGTGGTGCAGATGTCAGAGGCTGAGATTCGTGGTCTATGCCTAAAGTCTCGTGAAATATTTCTCAGCCAGCCTATACTTCTTGAGCTTGAGGCACCGATAAAGATTTGTGGTGAGTTCAGTAAATGAAGCATTCTTAAAGTAACCTTGCTACTGTGTTAAATTGCAGAAGAGGTGTAGATGTGATAATGTTAACTGTCTGCAATAGTAAGAGTAGAAATGATTATTTTACTTGTGAACGGTCTCAACTATTCTCTGAAAGTTGATCCGTGTGTTGTATCGGTTATTACCAACATTTGGCAACTTACTTAACCTGTTCTTGGTAGTTAATACTTGGGAAAATGTAGCTTTTGTTTTATCTTTTGCCTTCCTTTCGAAATAAAAGGTTTTTTTACCGGAACAATTCTCAGCAATTATAACGTAATAATAGAGATAAGTAGTCAGCACAAGGGAGAATAAACAATATTTCAGTTACCCTTTTTTCTATGTTATATCTTTTTATTTTTAGTACGTGTGAAATTGTCACTATATATCTATATCATGCAAATGGGGGGTGCCAACCCACCAGCCTTTTGCAGTTTAGTTACAATTGCGTGTGTTTTACAGAGGATTGGCCTCGCCTGTTTTGGGGGCGCCAACCCACTCGGGTTAATTTGACCACAGATGCTAAATATATTCCTTGTAACTTTACCGTGCTGACAAGGGCATCAACCTACCTGACCTTGTAGTTTATTTAGGAATATGAGTGTTTTACAGATTCTTGGCCATGCATGTTCTGGAGCACCAAGACACCAGGATAATTGGTCACACAACACAATGCAACACTTATAACACTGACCGATATATATTTATACACTGTACATAATGCTGAACATCGGCCCCGCTTCATTGTCTTCGGTTTGTTCATATACTTACCAGACTCATTAAAATGATGTCGCTGATATGTCACAGGTGCGTCGTTTTTTCTGCTGTGACGATTTGTTTGTAAACAAAAGCTATTTATAGCTATACTCTATGCCTATTTGAATATTGCTGTTATTGGTAAGATGACTTGTTTATAAGAATTAAATAATAATCCAATTGTACGGCATTAATTTTCACTGTATATTTTCATTTGATGTTGAAGAAATTTTAGAATGATTGTCTTTATTGCCTCCAGGTGACATTCATGGCCAGTACACAGATCTACTGCGACTGTTTGAGTACGGTGGTTTTCCTCCAGAGTCCAACTATCTGTTCCTAGGAGACTATGTAGATCGGGGTAAACAGTCGCTGGAGACGATTTGTCTGCTGCTTGCGTATAAAATAAAGTATCCGGAAAACTTCTTCCTCCTGCGAGGAAATCATGAGTGTGCTAGCATTAATCGCATCTATGGGTTTTACGATGAATGTAAGTAAGATTTTATCTGGTTTAATCAGAATCTACAGATATTACTATTTAATTTTTTTAAATTTCAATTTATGTTTTTGAGGTCTTATGGTTACATATTTGAAAATAACATGTCTTTAAAAAATTTCCTTACTGATTAGCTTTTTTTGTGTATATGTCTGCCTATTTTATTATTATTTAGTATTTATTCCTTGATACATTTTGTTTTGTATCAGAATCATGTTTATTTCACTTCAAATTAAAATTTAGATGTGGCTATAGTATTTGTTAATTATAATATAACATCCCTCGTGATCACATTGCAAATTTGCGGTGGATCTTGGAAAAATCGCGGTGATATCAAAAGAAAGTTTACCTTTGTTTCATTGATTACACCAAGGCTTTCAATTGCATTGAACACAACAAACTGTGGGTATGTCTATCAGAAATGGGTATACCATCACACATAATTCACTTAATAAAAGAACTGTATGAAAATCAAGAGGCAACAGTAAGGACTTCTTGCGGAGACACAGATTGGTTTGGAATCAATAGAGGTGTGCGCCAGGGCTGTATTTTGTCGCCGTCTGTATTTAATATGTACGCAGAAGCAGTATTGCGGAAAGTAGATATGATTGAATCAACTGTAGATGTGAAAATTGGTGGGAGAAACATCAACAACCTGAGGTATGCGGATGATACCACTCTCCTCGCGGAGAGCAAGGAAGGTCTGGAACAGTTCATATTAAAGGTTAAAGAAGAAAGCAAAAAAGCTGGCTTGTTCCTCAACATTAAGAAAACCAAGATCATGACAACTGATATTGCTGAAACCAAAATCCGAATTGACAATGAAGATATTGAGACAGTCAACGATTTCGTCTTTCTTGGTTCTAAAATTGTCCGTGACGGAGAATCAGGACCAGAGATAAAGCGGCGGATAGCAATGGGGCGCACTGCGATGACTGGCATGATGAAAATTTGGAAGAGTAAGGACATAAGCCTCGTTTCCAAATGCAGGATAGTCAATGCGATAGTCTTCCCAATTGCCACATATGGATGCGAAAGTTGGACTCTAAAAAAGGCGGATAGAAGGAGAATCGACGCTTTCGAGCTTTGGTGTTGGAGACTCGTGTTACGAGTCCCGTGGACGGCTAAGGTTAACAATAGAGATGTGCTAGATTGCATAAAACCAAGTATTTCTCTTGAGGGGATGATCACAAAGCAAAGGTTGTCATACTTTGGACATGTCATGCGAGCGAGTCCAATTGAGAAATCAATTATGCTAGGACAGGTCAGTGGAAAAAGGAGGACAGGTCGTCAAAGAACGCATTGGCTTGATACTGTAGAATTTGACCTTAACACCAGCATAGCGGATTTGAGGGAGGCAGTAAGAAATCGTGATACATGGAGACAGATAGTTCATAAAGTGTCCAAGAGCCGGCTTCGACTGAATGGATAACTCATCAATATAACATCCATTATAGCTCCATGTAATGTATGATGTATATGTACTTGCTATGTATTTAACACTTTTTTATTTTTATATCATTAGAATAGAATATATGATGGAAAAAATTGAAGTCAAGGAATTGCACTTTGTGTACAATAAGTAGTGATATCCTGAGACAAAATATTCTCAAGTGTTTTTCTCATATATATAGGTAATGTTTTTATTTATGAAGTCCAGGGCTGCACTCTTCAGATCTGCACTGGCCCTGCACTGGCCCTGCACTGGCCCTGATGATAATATTAATAGTATGCCTAGATAAAATACTTGAAACTGTCTGCTAGAATATTTTGAATACATTATCAAGGAATATTCAGATACAGATTAGTTGTTTATTGTATATTTCAATTTTGGACTCATAATCATTTGATTCTTAGGTAAGCGACGGTACAACATACGCCTATGGAAGACGTTTACAGACTGTTTCAACTGTCTGCCCATAGCGGCCATTGTTGACGAGAAGATATTCTGCTGTCATGGAGGTGAGGCGGATGAAATGAGATTAAATAGTTGTTAGTTTTTATTCCAGCATTGTGTCTGAGACACTGAAGAATGCACCAACCGTTAATTGCATGTGTCACTAGCGGCAAAGCCATATTTTTCCCGAGCTTTAGACTGCGTAAGGTATGGAAAAGGTATTGCCTTTTGTGAAATGATTAACTTGTTGATCTATAGAGTGCTCCTGACGGAGTATGAAAGCAGACTCAAGAGTATGAATATGTACCTTGGGATATTGAGAGTTTTTGGTGTTATGTTTCACTGTCCATTTCCTTGTCTATGAATGTTAATAATGGCTCAGAATTAATGCATTTAGTGCCTTCTAGTTAGAACCTTTGAACTGTGTTTTAATGTAATGACTATAAGGACTGTTTAGTTATTAAAATTTAGTTATTTAAATTTTCTAGAGGTATTATTAATGTAGAAAAATAATACTTCAAATTATTTTCTTTGATACTCAAGTATACAATTGAAAATATTAAAATGTTATTTCATATCTGTAGGTGTTTCTATATGTAATGTATTTTACTTTTCGTTGTTTGAACAATAAATGCTTATAGTATACAGCTGTTTTGTTGTGCCTTTTGATCTAATAATTAACTGTAGATTAATTAATTAACTATTTGATTAATTAGTAGATTTATTACATCTTTAACTAATTAATTAGTTTACTGTTGATCTCACAGGTCTCTCTCCAGACCTTCAGTCCATGGAACAGATTCGTAGAATCATGAGACCCACTGATGTCCCCGATACAGGTCAGATATTGATTAATCTTTTCTCTCTCATTTTCTTCTATTTTAACTTGTTTTATTCTAAGTTACTGCCAATTAATTAATTACTTTTCCTCTAATTTTGTTTTTGTAATCACCCTTTCTTTTAATTTCTTAGTGATTTTTTGCAGTATATAACCAAATACGCTACACTTATCTGGTTGTTGCTACTAAAATTGCAAAGGGATCAAAATTTTTATGTTCTTTTCACACATAGGAATGAATAATAAAGTCTAAATATAAGACTAACATTAAAAGTTCTGCAATAGATGTTCAACATCTCATCTGGTTCATCCTCTGAAAGCTGATATCTGGACGTGTCTGGCTAATAGTTCAAGTAGCTGCTAAAACTGAATGCTGTACTGAAGACATATTAAAATCATTGAGTGCGTGATAATGCTATTTTTTTATTTTAGATTTGAATATACTTGACGGAGCAGTCATATTCGGCTGAAGCTTTTGAGCGCTATAAACAATAATAATAATAATTTAATAGTAATAATACAGGTTTAACTAATACCCGATCTTATAAACGGAAAGATATTCTCGCTGAAATCAATCTCTACGATTTGACTTTATCCACGAGATAACTACCGATCTGCTTCTTGCATACTATGAAACTTCTCTATTCTCACCTTTATCTTGAGTCTGTATCATCACATTTCCAAGAATTCTAACCATTTAAGCGGATTTCGCGCTCTCCTATTGGTTGGAGCCACCTGTGGCGGTTGAATGTCATCCACCTGGCGACGACTTTATTTTAATCTACCGGTGAGAATAACCGCCCGAACTCGAGAACTTATCTTTCCCGTCACATGTAGCTGAAATCAGCTCAGATGTCGAGCGACATCTCGTTATAGTATGCAAAAGCGACTTTCGACGACGATATCGTTCTGAGTGAAGCTTCATAGGATCGCACATAAGGAATGGAAAAGACTCAAATAGGGGATTGACTGATGATATAATGTAGGACAGAGAGAATTTGAGACAGTCTATTCGTATATCGACCCTGGTTAAACTGGGATTCAAGGGAAGAAGAAGATGATGATGATGATGATGAAGATGATGACGATAGAATAATTAGTTTATTGCATTGTTTACTCAAATGTTTTTAGTTATAAACTAAGGTCTAGAATATAGTTGCCTAAATGTAGTCACTTGAAACGTATGTAGAAGAATTTTAATCAATGATTCTAATTGAGTTAATCTTGTTTAAACAAAACCATAATAATAACATTACAGGTTTAACTAAACGATAAATTGATCTTATTTTGGTTGCAGGGTTGCTGTGTGATCTGCTGTGGTCTGATCCGGACAAGGACATTCAGGGTTGGGGGGAGAACGACCGGGGAGTCTCGTTCACGTTCGGTGGCGATGTCGTCAATAAGTTTCTAAATCGACATGACCTAGATCTGATCTGCAGAGCCCATCAGGTCAGTGATCAATAAGTTTCTTAATCGACATGACCTAGATCTGATCTGCAGAGCCCATCAGGTATAATTAGATCATCAGCTGCTGCTGATGTTTTCTCTGACGTTATATACCTTTGCCAACCTTTTGTTAGTTATTATTCATTTTTCATAGGGAGTGCAAATTTGTGTTAACCCACAAGTGGATGTTTCAGTAGCTTGATTTGATATGCATTTTATTGTTTAGTATAATATATAACTACGCAATAGTGGAAAATTACTAGAAATGTAAGGAGGAATTAACTTTTTTCTTCTTGTAAGTACGTTATCAGTGTTGGAAATACTGTATTTGTTAAAAATTAAAATGTCATATTTTGATTTATCGTGATATTTGATAGTTACTCAGTTGCTGTTGTGGGCTAGGCTGGTGGTTTGTGGGCAAATTGTTTGACAGCGGATAAATTGATGCAGGGTTTAAATCTAGTGCTTTCCCTATTGTTGACATACTTTCAAGCAGAAAACCGATTTATATTTAGCTTGCTTAGTCTAATTCAGATCTCAAACTGCTTTTTAAAATTAACTTTTAAATTAGCCTGATAATTTTTTGATAATTTATATGTGAATTATGAAAAAATTATCACATACTTTTTAACTGGACTACAATGCTGAATGGAGTTATATCAGTTCCTAGGCCAAGAGTTTGTAGTACAGTGTCATTTAAGTCAAAAATTGTTTCAGAGAAGTCATAAATTGTGTCAGTGAAGCAATAAATTATGTCATCGAAGTCATAAATTGTGTCAGTAAAGTCAAATTGTGTCAGTGAAGTCATAAATCATGTCGGTATCTACTATGCTGTTGAATGTCGTTGAACAGGTTGTAGAAGATGGCTATGAGTTTTTTGCTAAGCGACAGTTGGTAACACTGTTCTCGGCTCCTAACTACTGCGGGGAGTTTGATAACGCTGGAGGCATGATGAGTGTCGATGAGTCACTCATGTGCTCCTTCCAGGTAAATCATTTCATATAAATCTCCTATAACTCTTTCAATTGTTACTTCAAAGAGTTAACTAAACAATCAGTCAAAATTAGTTGAATTTTTAAGTTTTAGTTGGAAATTTAGTTTAATTTGAAAGTATAATTTTAGAAAATGATGATAAATGATGTAATTATTTAATTTATTGATATAGATTTCTGTTTTTAAACTGCATTTGATCATTTTGCTTTGTATATTTTATTTTATATTTAAAATATATATTACTTCAATTGTCTATTTTACTAATATACTGTATAGACGCATATTTTATGTGTCTATTGTAAATATTGAAATTTAAATGATTTTGTATAATAATATATTGTCTATACACTACTAATATCAATTTTATATTATCTATTCTTTGCAAAGATATTGAAGCCTTCTGAGAAGAAGACGAAGTATCAGTATAATGGACTGAACGGAGGACGACCTCCTACTCCGCAGAAAGATGGGCCGCCGATAAACAAGAAGAAGTAGAACAAGAGCGTAAATATTGTGATATAAAGTTCCTGCTAAGTGCCGGGTCCATCCTGTGCACTCCTGCCTTCCATCTGCAAATGTAAAGAATTTCCTATTTTTTATTTTGCTGTTTTGATTGAAATGTGAAGACTCGAATGGATGATGTTGATACTGCATTGTATTTTGTTTTGAATGACTGATATGTGTGATCCATAATACGGTGTATATTATCTAACAGTCTTCCGATGAATCAGTATGAATATGATTGAATCAATGATATGAATGAATATAATTTGATGTCCCTAAAAATGACTGAATTAAACGTTCCCAATGAATGATTCAGTTATGATAAGATTCCTGAATACAATGTTGATAACTATTCTGGTGGATTTGTGAATTCTGCAGTGAATTATTGAATATGTTCCCATTGTCGTTTTCTTTAGCAAATCTATTTTGTATTCTGCTACATTCAGACCAGTGTGTAGATAATCATTGAGGATGTTGCCTGATCAAGATCATCAGCTTAACGTCTTAAAATCGACAGTGATCACTTAAGTTTGAGTGCGAACATTGCAGTAGTTTAAAAAATACTTCATCTGTAATGTTTAGCGTTAGTTTCAATGTTTGAAAGCACTATCAGTGATTGGAAAGCAAAGAGTTGGAATCAGCTGCTGTTGTGTACTTTATTTGTGTCACATGGATAAGCTACATATATTTTGTGCCTTGTATTCCATAATTAGCGCATGTAATCTAAACAGTTACGGTTGCAACGTTGTTTTTTTATTCGAGATGAACTTTATGGGTTGTGTTACATTATAAAAGGATTAATTGTATGCCCGAAGTCTGCTTCTATTTATCTTTTTAGTACTATAATTTTAATCATTGCTTCAAGCGCTGAATTCGGTGCACATTAAATCGATACAGATTTTCTGAACACTCTTTAGAGAAGTATCTCTTTAGTTTGTGCTAATCATGCCTTGAATATTATCTGATTAAGAAGCAGCTTTCATATGTAAGTCAATGCAGTCATATTAATATAAATTTTGTTGTAATAATCTCTCTCTCTCTCAGTGCTTTGCCTACTGGCAGGTCCATGGTATATAATGTCTCCACTGATCTCTATCTTCCATTTTCCTCTTAATGTCCGCATACCAGTGGATCTTTAAATCATCTGTATCATTCCTATTGATATACCATTATACTTGGGGGATTCCGCTTATGACGAGATGGGCCCCTATGCCTTCCTCAGCTTCGACTAACATTTACTGAGCAGGGGCGTCATTCCCATAGAAAGCAATCCTGTTAACCTTCCCTGTCAATAATAATAATAGTTTTAATAATGAGAACAATAATTCATTTCGGATTTAACTTTCATTCTGTCTTAAGAACGACACACTTTGAGAAATATAATTTAATAATGAAATTTGCATGATCTATAATAAATCAACCTGGTTTGAAGACTGTTTAGTATGGCCACTGGGATTATTTTCTGTCGCCTCTCGCTATTGGCTTACCAGATTGGAAAATTGAAGATGATCGTGCGTGGATAGTTTAATATTTTCATACTATTCTTATAATAGTGCTATGATTTTTGTCAAATTCACTTTTTATTTGCTCCAGTTGTGTTCCAGATGATCGTGCTTGAGTCTTCAGTTGCACTAAATATGAAAACTAAATATGTAAATCACTAATTAGTGATTTACAGATGCCTTGAAGAGATAGACTCTAGGTTTCTTTGAAATCTGTACAATTTCACCAATAAAGCGATGGAAAAGTTTATATTAATCGAATTACATTAAAAATCTACTAAGGAACCCATTGTTACAGATTAAGTGAAATCATATTTGTATTTTCATGATTCTTGATTTATGTAGCGTCAATTGGATGGATGTATATCTGTCTATTGAACAAAGTAAATACTATTAATGTTTGGTCTTGGGCTATAAGCTTTATGACAAGGGTTGAGTTTAGGTTAAATGAATTCTATAAATATAAGGTATTTAACGTTCAGTTCTCGTCCAAAAGCGATGTTTGTATTTTGTGATGAAGTGATGTCATTAGAGTCTTAATCATATCACTTGAAGGCGCCTGCATATGCAAAAACCTGTGAGGCAAAATCACCAATGAGCTTTCTGATTTTAGAGAGAAATCACCACAGTAAAAATTGCTTTCAAAATTTAGATCTTTCATAACTACATAAGGCTTCATATCTACTAATAGTAACTTAAAAAGCTGTTTATTGGAACATACGGTATGTTTGTATTTTCAATTATAATGACTATCAATCTACTGTAGTTTCAGGAATTCTACATTTTTTCACAATACAGGTGATTATCATTTCTAAACATGGAGTTTAGAAATGATAGCATGTATTGTAGGCGACTTCTAGAATCACTTGCTAGTAGAGATTTCAGGCTTAATTTATGTTAGTTGACTTCATTTCATCTATAAATGACTTAGACTTTTGTGGTCTGTACAATGGCATTGCTTTTGCTCACTAGACTGCCTATATTTCCATGCTAGCTACATTTTATTTTTGTAAAAAAGAGCCTCTATGTTATGATTTAAAAAAGGATGATAAAAGGATCAGAATTATTAACTTAGATAATAATAATTATAGCGGTTTGCTAGCCTTATTGTTGAAACACTTTCTTGATACGTAAGTTACTGGATCTTTAAATTATTGCTCGAGTATTTGTGCTAGGTGCTATGTAGTAATCCAACCAGATAACCAAGTAACTAAGTGCATTAAGCTATGTACAATAATTTTATATTTTATATTCTTCTCTATTTAATTTATATATTCTAGTGACTACAATTACTGTATTTATAAAATTTAGTTGTAGTGGAGAAAAATATTCCAATTTTGTTTTACTCTGATTATAGTGTCTTAATAGTACTTAATAGTAGGGACATCCTTGACATCATCCTTGGATGAGGAAACGGACATTAAATTTTTATTTTTATAACTGTTTCAATCCTTTGCATTGTTTATCTGCAAAAACAGCATCTGCAAATAAGTGCCAATAGTGTACAAGTATAAGAAACTTGAAGAATTTGTATAGTTTGGGCACACCATTTTGGTATTTCACATTGATTGGCTTGTTGTAAATAGTCAATTTATTGATTATAGATGTTTCAAAAGGCTTTTTTTAACCTTCTTAAGATCTCGCCATACAGCCTCAATTGCTGATATAGCATCTATAGTATATATGCTATAGCATGCTATAGTATTTCTCACTTTCTCTGTGGGTACTAGAATTGTTAATATCTATTCTATAGTGCATTGATCTTGAAAAATTTTTGTGAAAAGCTAGCAGGCCTTAATCTTGACGTAAACTGCTGCACTGGTTTATTTCTTATGACTTTCTTGATATATTTGTGACTTGTTGGAGCCGTACTGCTGTGCTTAACATTGTTCATGTGCTAATAGAATAGTGCTAGATACGATCTGGTTGAGATTCGAATCGAAAGACTTTTGCTGATCTGGCACGTTTGATAATAACTCTGCCATTGAGCAGGTGCAAGATTCTCGTGCGCACTGTCAATAATTTGTCATGTGTTCCTGATAATGTGACAGATTTGTAATGTTTATATTCCTGCTTTAGAATCGATTCTGCTTGTTTAAGATGCAAATGGCTAACTTTTGATTAATGTACAGTTTTATACATATTGACTAAATGCGAAATTGTCTTGCATTGAACGAATATGTTAAATGTGTGAAACAAAAGCTATTTAAATATCTAATCTGCTTTAATTGCAGTGCCTCTCCACTAAAAATAAGTTATCTAAGTACGGAAAATAATCCGTTGCATTGGTTAGCTTTATAGGTTCCGTAGTGGGTAATCTATTACTACATCGGCTGTACCACAGTGTGGGTATTGAGAGCTATAGGCTATCCTCAAAATCTAATTTAAGAAAGATCCTTAATCGTTTACAATGATCACCGAACGACACCGACACACGGGAGTTAGCTATAGACTTACATAAAAAAACTTAATAATAGCTTAATGAGGAATTTATGTACCAGTCCAGATATCTTTCAAATTAAATCGTTAACGCACTCCTTTGAAATCCAAATTTGAAATACTAAATTGATTTTTTAAGTAATGTTGAGACGTAGCGGCACAACTCTCTATTTTTAAATTTTAGGTTTTTTTTTGTCATGTATAAGTAACTATGACTCCCTATACTATTCGATACCTGACATCTAACGTTTGAAAAAATACGCAATCAGCGGTCTTGAAAATGTTGGTAGCAGGCAATAAGTACTAATATTAAGCTATAGGCCTAATCATAGGCATAGCTAGACTCAAAATAATGATAACAATGATATTGAGCAGTTTAAAGTTAGAGGATATTCAGCTTTAAATACAGTTGAGTTAAATTGTCAATCCAATAGCGCATATGGGTAAGATATGGCGTAATGGTTAGAGTGTTCTCCCCGGATGCAAGTGGCCAGAGTTCAAAGCCCGGGTCGGTCTGCAAATGATGGATATCCCCTTGGGTCCACGAAGATTAATCATGTATCAAAGCTTGCTGCCAATTGTTGCTATATACTGTATAGCAAAGATAAAATTAAACTTGATAAGGATTGTAATAGCCCGTCACTGGCTGCGGGCTCTTTGGAGCAGTCTAATATGGGTCTTAAACTATCATGTAAATGCTCTCTGACCGCGTACTGTTTCTATATCATTATTATTATTTACTGTTATTATTTGTATAATAACATTAAGTACTAATATTAATCTAAAGGCCTAATCATTTGTATAATTATTTATTATGATGATTATTATTATTATTATCTTAGAGCATTAGATAATTGAGCGACATAAGCGACAGTTTGGTCAGTCAGACGCTGCTTACAAGGTGTATGATTTATACATAGAATATGCATTATATTAATATATTGGGATTTATTTGTGTCCGGGTTGTTTGAAGGATTGACCAACCGGTGACTGCACATGTCATAGAAGTCAAGGAATTTTTTATGTCTAAATTGAATGATGAACTTTGATCTCGATACTCACCTGTAGTGGGAAAAACCAAACTCCATCGCATGCTAACTGGTTTACAACTCTTATAAATCATCCTGTTCATGAGTTACAGCTCCGTCACGCTTGAGTAACCGTTAGTAACATCATTATAGTATAAGACAGGCTCGGGGGATCACGTTGATAAATTCTGTCTCTGGAATGAAGAGAGTTCGTTCTCTAGACAATCTTAGCCCCATAAAAGACGGTTCGGATCAGTTCCTTAGAAAACCGTCAAAGAAAGGCAAACAGAAGGTAACATCATCGCAATCCACTGCCTGCTCAGTGTGCAAGGAATCAGGGTCTAACGAGCTAACTTGCTTCCTATGCAACAAAAATGCCCACTTAAAATGCTGTGGCATAACCATTCCTCACACGGACTTAGTTCTGCAACTAGTCAGTCTTCTAGGGTGGACCTGCCCTGATTGTAAAGCGCTACTCAAATCTAAGTTCCTCAAGGGACCAGAATTGGATAAACAAATTACTTCTCTTAGTCAGGAATTTGACTCCGTAAAATCTACTATTGAAACCCTAAAGGAATCCTCTCACAGAATAGTGGAAAATGAAATTGCAAAATCGGCAGTCAGAACCGACCGATCACTCAATATATCAAGCGATAATAATTGGATCGAGGTCAAGAAAACGATTGCAAGTGAAGTTAAGATTTCACTTAATAGAAGGAAGAACATTATTGTAAGCGGAATCAAAGAAATTCCCTCAAACAACTCCTCTCTAGATAAAACAACTTTCTTGGACCTATGCTCTATTGAGTTCAACTTCACACCACGCATCCTATTCACTAAACGACTGGGTAATTCCGATCCCTCCAAGCCACCTCGTCGCCTACTTGTAGGACTCGCATCTGAAGAGGATGCCACTCATCTATGTAACCAGGCGAGGAAACTCCGACGTTCCCAAGACCCATATGTATCAGCGCATGTCTACATCAATCCTCACTTATCTCCGGACGAAAGTAAAAGGCAGTACCAGAAACGTCTAGCCAAACGTGGACATGCGCATGGCCCCAATAACGCGCCGATCCTCAGATCGTACAATCCTACGACTAGAGGAAATCAGACTCAGCGTCTTCCTCAGCCTAATGTAAGCCCTGCACCAAACCTCCAAAATCCTAGGGACTTTCCTCCTCTATCTTCCTCGCAAACTCGTGGATACAGCAGTTCACTCAATCCGTCAGCGGCTTCCTTCTCATCTCATAGACCTACTAAATCTTCAACTTCAAACCCCCCTCAACCTATCACACCTGCCTCAATGGCCCCCACAGCAACCACCTCAAATATTTCTCAACCTGTGCATCGTAATACTGACGTAGACATTCTCAGTGCCAATTGACTTGGTCGCCTACCTCGTCTCCACGACTCCTACAGTCAACAGCCGCTCCAGTTCCCCACATCCCTAATTACACCAACTGCCCCACCCTACGATGCTTCAAATGTCTCTCTTCCAAATTCCTCGTCTAATTGTTTAATTGAATGCTTATTTTCTAACCTACGTAGTTTAAAAAATAAAATTTCTGAGCTCAATTTATTTTTATCTGACCTAAATATTGATATTGCATGCTTGTGTGAAACATGGTTAAATGAATTGATTTTAGATAATATGCTCTGTGGTAGTGATTTTAGCATCTTTAGAAATGATAGAGTTGCTAGACGTGGAGGTGGCGTAGCCATTTTTTGTAGATTAAAAAATGACCTTTCTTACGAACGCATGGACCTACCCTCACGTTTTAATACACTTGAACTCTTAGTTATCAATGTTTTCGCAAATCAAAATGAGGGCTTTAGACTGGTCATAGCCTATTATCCTCCCGACAAGATTCAAGATATTGATACGTGTCTCCTAACCATAGAAGCTCTTAAATACATTACTAACACAAACATTTACATAGTGGGTGACTTCAATCTTCCCTTAATGGACTGGAAAAATAAGGCCTCTCCTAATCAAACAATTTACATTGAATTCCTTAGTTACTTTACAAATAACAGTTTTGAACAACTAGTTACTATTCCTACGCGAGACCATAACGTTCTGGATCTAATCTTAACGAATAATCCCTCTCAGATTACAAATATCTCATCTACTGCACCTGTAGGCTGCAGCGACCATTTGACTCTACTCTTTGATATAGTCCTCGAATTATCTCCTCAAACAATACTTCTAAAATCCCCACCTCATAAAGTGGCGAAAATTTTAACTTTTCAAATTATGACTACCAAAGAGCAAACTGGGCCGATCTGAAGACTTCTATATCTTCATTTGACTGGAGATCTATTTTCTACGAATGCTCCTCCATCGATGAATGCTGGTTTTCTTTTTGCAACATTTTAGATAGTCTTTTCCAATTGTTTATTCCTTTAAAAATTTAAAAAAAATTACAAACAAAGATACTTTGGACGACCACTTTCAAAAGCTCGCCGTACAAAAAATGCATTTGGACATTTTATTCCATCAAAACATATAAAAATACTTATGAGTAAAAAATTAAAGGCATGGAGATCTTTCAAATCTCTGCGCACAAATAAAAATAAAAATAACTTCAAAAGTTGCTCAAGGGATCTAAAAAAGGCAATATTTATGAATGACGTGAATATTGAAAATAAATTAATTTAAAGTAAATGCCTTAAGAATTTTTATCTCTACGTCAAAAACAAAACCTCTGTAAAGGAAAACATTCCAGCTCTCTCAGTTTCAAATTCTAATAGCCTATTAGCATATTCAGCTAGCGAAAAAGCTTCCATTTTGAATAACCACTTCTGTTCGGCTTTTACACAAGATAATAAAACTATGCCTCATTTTGAAGTTTCCAAAAATACTGGAAATGATGTTTTTCTAAATGACATACATTTCTCAGAGATGACTGTATTTGAAAGCATAAAAAAATCAAAACCTAATAGCTCTCCAGGCTTCGACTGTCTCCCATCAACGCCGCTCAAAAAACTCATAGCAGTTTTATCTAGACCTCTTTCTTTTTTATTTAAACAGTCAATGGATTTTGGTGAAATTCCCTCAGCATGGAAAAATTCTATTATTGTCCCCATTTTTAAAAAGGGCCATAAATCTGATCCAAAAAACTATCGCCCCATATCATTAACCTCCATTGTTTGTAAAATTATGGAAAGAATTATCAAAAATCAGCTTCTCTCATACTTATCATCAAATCACTTCATTTATCCAAGGCAATTCGGTTTCTTACACAGAAAATCCACAAACAGCCAATTACTTCAATATTTTCACAATATGTCAGAATTTATAGACAAAACGTCTCAGGTGGACTCCATTTATCTTGACTTTTCTAAAGCATTCGACAGTATAGTTCACTCAAAATTGCTTTTTAAACTGCAAAAATATGGTATCGGAGGAAATCTTCATAGTTGGCTTAAATCTTTCTTAGTTAACAGATTTCAAAAAGTAAAATTAAACAAGCACTACTCCAACTGGGCACCTGTAAGCAGTGGTGTGCCTCAAGGTAGCGTTCTTGGACCTATACTATTCCTAATTGATATAAATGATATGTGTGATAGTTGTCCCAACATTAACACCCTTCATCTGTTTGCAGATGATGCAAAACTCTTTTCATGTATAAAATCACCTACTGACTGTGATTCCCTTCAACAAAATATTAATAATATCCTTCATTGGGCAAAAGAATGGCAATTGGAGCTTGCTTGCAACAAATGCCAAGTTATATCTTTCAGTTATAGTAGAGGTCCTTTAATAGAGTATAAATACAAACTAGGGTCAGTCACCTTGCTAAGAGTGGATAAGGTTACTGACTTAGGAATCCTCTTTTCACAGGATCTTTCCTTTCCATCACATATCCAGTACCTGTGTAATAAGGCACGGAGAAAGGCGGCAATTATACTAAATTCCTTCAAGTCAAAAGATAAAACCTTACTGTTTAAAGCTTTCACTGTATTTGTCCGACCAATATTAGAGTACTGTTCAAATCTTTGGTTACCCTATCGAAAGCAAGATATTGACCAAATCGAATCAGTGCAAAAAAGATTTACCAAACGACTTTTTGGACTAAAAGAACATCCTTACTCCCATAGACTAAAATTACTTGATGCCGAACCACTTGAACTTCGTCGAATTAAATTAGACCTAATCTCCTATTATAAAATTATGAACCATTTGATTGATTTACCTATTCAGGATTTTTTTTCTTTTAAAAGTGGAGTCACAAGAAACAATGGCGCCACTCTTTATCCTATACCCTGTAGATGTAACGCTGAGCGTTACCACTTTAAAAATAGATGTATAAGCATATGGAACCAACTACCGTCTAGCACAGTAAATTCTCCCTCTGTAGATTCGTTCAAGAAAAGGCTTAACGAAACTGATCTTAGCAAATTTATGAGAAACTGCTACGCGCTTTGACATTATATTTTAACACATTATTGTTCTCGTTCAATTTTTAGCTAAGTTTGTTATTCTGTTGTTTTTATATTACTCTAAATCAACTAAGTAAATTCAAGTGATATTTGATAGTGATATTCAAGGACCTTTGATTCTATAACTTCACACATAATTCACAGTAATTTGTAAACTTTATTTGTCTCACAATGTTTTATGGGACTCAATGGAATAAGCGTAAATTGCTTAATTTATCTGATAAATGCTTTTAATGCGTATCTAATTTGGTTCCTACGATTTATCCTCTCGGAATATGTAAGTGCCTCACCAAGGCCTTTATTTCCGTTCATACGCTTTTTCTTCTATTGTAGAACATGTGTCATGTAGCTCTTGTGGAATGCGTATGATAAATGAATAAAAAAAAGAAAAAAAAGTTGACTAAAGCACTAAGATCCATACCAACGTCAGAAAGGGCATTCGGTTGGTGAGAGACTAGGCTCCAGAAATAGCTACAAAAGTTTAAACGAATGGAAAAGTCTCAAATAGGGGATTGGCTGGTGATGTGGTGAAGGACAGAGAGGATTTGAGACAGTCTATTTGTATCCCGACCCTGATTAAACTGGAGTACAAGGGAGGATGATGATGATGATGATATTGGGATTTACATAAAGTAGATTGCTACTGTCGTTCAAGACAACATAGAGCACTATTTAGACAAATCCTAGCCGATGAGTAAAAAGATAGTCTACTGTTTCTCTGTTGCGTATGGTTGATTCGATATTCCACCTGTATATAATTAATATGTACAATATCCACATTGCTGGTTTTTAGAGACCAACAATGAGTTCGGATATATACCTCATGCGCCTAGCACGAAGTTGTTGCTTTCTCACGAGATCAGTGCAGGAAAGTTTAGAGGTTTCTTATCTTACTCGCTGTATAGCTTGATAAGATAAGTCTCCAAGTAGTAATGGGAATAGATAATTATTGTAATTTTATAGCGTAAGATATCGTGACTTATTGTTGTTATATTACTAGTATTTAGAAAGTATTTCTGAAAGTTATATAAAAATTATACTGAGAGTTAAAATCACACCGAGACTGTCCGACACTGGATTTTAATGTAGAACCGATTTTAATTAATTTTTTTGCAAAAATGAAGTAATGTGGCCTTTCTGGACTCGAACTTTGATCGGATACGGCCGTACCTATTAGTCACATAAATTTTACAATAAATTAATCCGGAACCTGATTGCAGGCTATGATAGCTCTGCTTCTTTGATTTTTGAGTGTTATAATAATTTGGCCACTTGCGTGCATATTGTCGGGTATATATATCACTGAGTTTAGATACAAAAGAATTAGTTTTTATTGAGATTTCTGAAGAATATGGTCTTTTCCGTGCAGTCGGCGAATAAGAAGTGTAGGGCCTAACAATAATATCTCTAGATGCATTTAAATGTAATTGTTCGACTTACATTGTTAATTACTGTATCGAATTTAATGCTGTAGGCTACATGCGGTTGCATGTTGTTGACCTAAGTAGAACTAGAAAGTCAACCCTCTCGTGACTTTAATTATATTGATGCAAGAATTATCGTTGTTTAAATCATGATTATATTTAGCGTATTAATTATGAGATCACAATATAAAGGTCAATCAGCTGTCAATTAGTTATGATTGAAAACCGCAGATAAGCTAATTTTAGGTACAATGTTAGAGACTATTTTTATCTTCAGCTTGAGTCGAAAGCATTAGTAAGTTGAGTTATCACTTATCAGTTATCACTCATCTTTTTTCAGTTAAATACTATCCCAGATTTTAAATTATTTCCTAGTGCAACTTTCAGGTGATTCTTATAGCCTATTTATCTTTTTTATTTCATTCTAGCAAAATAACTCTGAAGTATGATCCACTTGGCGAATACTCTACGGAATAATTTTTAATGAGTATTCAATCTGAAACATTTTCTCTACCCACATCAGTGTTTAAGGAAACTTTCTCTGAGGTGACTTCTCCTTGCCTCCTCGATGTTTATGACTGCTAAAGATTAAGTAGGCTACGTATTCATTATAGCCTCACTGATTATCTCAATAGAGAGGTTTCATAAAAAAGTCATTTTTTGTTTACATTACAAAGCCGCCACTTTGATATACGACACCCTATATGATACACGGCTATATAAAATTATGTAACTTTAAGTAGTTTTTCATCTTAATTTAGTAAAAAATTGTGTCTGGCATATGGACATTGGCTCTTTCTTACAGGTTAATGAACTGGTAATTGATATGATGGTTCTTGAAAGCTTTGTTACACATAATTTCAGCCAGCATTTCTACCATTTCTGCCAAATAGTGCATCATAAATTGCGGGACGGGCTAATTGGAAGAAATGGCAGAAATTTGGACTCCATGAGTGAAATTCAGGAAAATGGGACAAAAATCAGTCCGCACGATGTGTTTATGTTTTGTTGTGTACTTAGTCTATGTATTTAATTAGTTGTCGAAATATAAGATAGGCCTATTAGTGGCAAGCTTTAATGGTTTGACGAAATTAGTAATTGCAAAACTTCTGCCATTTCTACCTTTTACGTAATGCAAATTAAGGTCAAATTTCTCAAAACAGGGAAAAGTTATTGGAATATACATAGATCTGTAAACAAAAAATTATTCCTTTACGGCCTTTGTGTATTGAGGCACTAAATTACGACTAGACTAGTGTTACAAGTCATCGATCAAGACCTACTGAACTAGTATAATTAATTTAAGTTAAGTCTTCAACTATAGCATCCATCTACATAAAGAATCTACAGCTTACGGCTTACTGGTAAGATCGGAGCTTATATATTCCATACGTAAGTTCATACAACTTTATGAAGCACATCGGTAGGCCTACACTGTCTGTGTATATAACTAATAAATCGTGTGCATTTTTACAAATTGCAATATACGTACATATATAGAAATTCTATTTTTATATGCATATATATCTATATATACGTAATGCTAAAAATCAACAGACGTAATCCAATATGGCTGCCAATGCCGGTAGGTGTATAAAAGTGGGCGCGGCTAACAGCTGTGAAAATCCTCTATAGGCTATCTGCAGAACGTCATAGTGTGCTTTCTTATCAGATGGATAAAATACCTATCGCGCTCTAGCACAAAGTTATCAACTTCCGATGACCTTGCAAACATAATTCTTACTACACTTGTAGTACACATAATTATACTACGATCCGATTAGTTTTACTAAGTTTTGTGTGAGAAATGGCTAAGACTGCAGCTCTAGTGGTGGCGATTCTGTTCTTGTTCTCGTTTAGTACAGTTTCAGCTCAAGGTATTTCTGTCATTATACTTAATGGAACTATCCCTAAACAACTAAACTGAGATTTCATTACAAATTCACTGATTTGCAAAGGAATGATCGAAGGATTTACATTAGATTTCATTACAAATTCACTGATTGGCTGAGCAATGAAAGATTACATAAGATTTCATTACAATCTATAATATAATAATTAATTTTATGTGCTGGCAATATTTTCCAGTTTGTATATGCAATCACTATAACCATATCATTAAGAATGTGCTTGCAGTTTTCTATATCTAATGTTAGATGCTAAATATATGGATCAAGTTTGCACCATCATATGACACATTTAAATTTTGTAATTTTTTAGCTTTTTCATTAGAGAACTCTTTCTGTAAAGCAGTCTCGAAGACCAATTTCAGGTTTAATTGACACTACTACATGAAGTAATAATAATAATAATAATAATAATAATAATAATAATAATAATAATAATTGTAGTAATAGTAGTAGTAGTAGCAGTAGTAGTAGTAGTAGTAGAAATAATAATAGTAATAACAGCAACAACAAAAATAACATTTTATCTTATTTTTAGCCCGTGGCTCTATGCAGCTCAGGGCATTAAAAAATAGACGATCTGACTGGTATATGAAATTGAACAGATGCTTTATAAAAAATCGGTAATTTTTTCAGCAAAATGCGGATCACTCCTGTACCAGGATTTCACCCAGTCTCCGGACCTGCCTGCAGGCTGGACACTCTGCTACGTGCCTCTGGGCAACACGGAGCTACGAGACGACCCCTGCTCCGCTCTGCTGAAGGACCTGCCAACCTACGGGGACGCCGCTGGACTCCTGGCGGCTGATGGAAACTTCGGATGCTGGAACCTGTTGAGTTATCCCGATCCTGACATGTATAGAGCTTGCAACAATAATCTACAGCACGATATTAAGATAGACAACTGCCTGAAGTGCACGACTATGGCCGTCTGCATCAGATATCCGGCTATAGAGAAACTTCTGGAAAACTAGGACACGATTTGAGTCCTTAATCCACTGCATATCTTCGAGTAATTTACTGTATTTTTGATTTGTTGTTTATAGCGGAAAATAAGCTTAGCCATTCTCTAGGCTAAAGTTATTAATTTTAAATTAAAGCAGCCAGTGTTGATTTGAAGGGAAGTAAAATTGTTGCAGACTTAATCCTTTAGGCTTATTTTATTTCTTTCACGTATGTGTATTTCTTAAAATTCGTCCTTTTGTTAGTTAAGATCTTGGGATTGAAGTTTTATTTATAGGTTTAGTCTATAGATATGCTTAAAACATATTCGTATTCCTTCTTCTTAGCTTTGATGACAGAATAAATTAATGCAAATAATTGTAAAGGTGAATCAGATTAACAAGACAAATAGTATGAATAATAGAAAAATCTCAAAACGGCTCTAACTAAGTAGACATCTTTAGTGTCAAAGTGGGGTTAATATTCTCTACATATGCAGCAGCCATAAGCAAGCCAAATAATTTAGATCTTAAATTCATCACCATCATTTAAAAGGCATCATTGAAGCTCTGGCTGCACATTACATCCTTTCTGATGCATGACTAAGGATGTGGAGCGAATTGCCAAGTCATATGCACTTTCTGGCTTAGTCCAACATGTTCTTATTCTAATTATTTGAAAATAGACGTATCGTTAAATACGCAGCTATATTAATATTGAAACTTGTCATTTTAGCTCTAAAGCTTACCGCGATAATAAATGTAATAAAATCTAATAAATAGTCATATAAATACACTATAAAGTCGGATTCCGCTATTTTATTGGACTCCTATTCACGAAATTTAGGCGTGACAGCCGCTTATTAAGTTCATTCCATATCGTGTAGTATTAAGTACCGTTATTACGGTGAGTACTTTAGTACTGTTTCGTATAAGTAACTCTTAACGCGCACCGTTATAACTGCAGCGCCCTCCTTTACCAACATTTTGTTAGCAGCGAATCAGCCGCAATGGCGTTCTTATAACTAAACTATAAAATGTAAGCAATGTTCTTTCGTTTTTCAATAACGATTGAGCCTCTATTTATTTTTCAAACCTAAATTATCTGTATTTGCAGATCAACAATGTTTAATTTCCGTATTCATCATCATCATCATCAGCTCCTGGCGTTCTGAAGAGAACATAGGGCGGCACCATTCCTCCATTGTTTACTCTCTTTAGCAACCCTTATAGCATCTTCTCATGAACTGTTCACAGTTTTCAAATTTCCGTATTAACTGAAAATATCTCTATGTAAACCTTTCATGAGATAGGAATTTTTTCATGATCTGTCAGGCCGTGCGCTGCAGGATATTCCAGCGTGTAGCACGACGAATCGTGCATCCTTATTCTATAACCTGACGGAAGTAGTTCATTAAATCCTAGCACGAGGTTGGGATTTGACTGCAGTTGAGAGATGATCGCTCTGGCGGCTTCCACATCACCAATCTGTCCTGCTCTATATCTATCCACCAGGTTTATGAATCTTTTGTAGTAGTCTGAATTACTTCCAAGTCTTTTCCTCACCTCACTGATATAGGCGGAAGTGGAATTGCCTCTGATGGATTCAGAAGACACTGAGGACACGCTGGAGTTGCCTGCAGAGCTAGATCTTCCTGTCAGTCTTCGCGGGCTCGAAACCGGGGCAAAGCTAACAGCGCGCCTGTCACTGGTCCACGTGTGACGGTAGAGCGGGGCCCCAGTGGCCGATCTGTAGAAATGGACCGTGCGACGGGGCGGAGACGACGAACTCGGTCTCGGTAGCCAAGTGGAAGACCGTTGCAGCCTTTGAGGGGACGTTGACCAACGACGTTTAGTGACTGATCGCTGTGGTTGATAAGGTATACAGGCACTGTGTCTCTTTGCCTGCGATGTGTAAAGCTTACTGGTAGTGTAGTCCACTGGACCTCTCGCGGCTGATATAGAGAGTCGATTCAACCTTCTGTGAATTGATCTTGCGCTCTCACTATATCCAGAGTAGGATCTCGGCGTGACCCTGCCCGCACTCAGCGACTGACTCGTCAGCGATTCAACGACCTTGACAATCACAGCGTCCTCCTGCACCTCTATGACGAACCCCTCGGGCAGGATGACGTGCATTCGCTCGATCAACCTCTGATGTCCGTCCAGCAGAGTGATCATCCTCTCTATCAGCGCCATCGTGTCCAGCTCCTCGTTCTTCAGCTGACCGTACAGGATCAGGAACTCTTTGTAGGAGTCTGGACGCTCGCGCAGAGCCTGCTTGACCTTCTTCATGTAGACGTTGACGGGAGAGTTAGCCAGGTGGAGGGAGGAGGGTGAGGCCTGGTCACCGAGGACACCGGAGACGCACGGGTAGCGGTGCTGATGTTTGCCTGGTGACCGACGTCTCGTCGTTCCAGCGATGGTTCTTCTCCCGCTGTTGGATTTCCTAAGTGTCAACTGAAATAAAAATAGTTAGTCTACATTTTTAGAGTTAATTGATTTTATAATTAGATAATCCTATATAGTAATTAAGGAATGTTTAAGTCTACAGCGTAGATTTAAATATTTCTACTCATTGTTTCGACTCACCTACAGCGTAGAAGCAATACTTCGTATATTGTCTGCTACAAAGTTCTTTTCAGTTATCTGCGTCCGGTTCAAAAAATTTGATAACAGTTAACATTTTTAATTTGGCCAAAACCTCTATTTAATGTAGTCAATAATTACCGGCATTAAAGTATATTTTAAAGCTTAACGTTAGACAGTCAAATTCTTAATTTTACATATGACAGTTAACAATGTCACGTCCTGCACTGTACGAATACTTTACCGGGTGCAAAGATTAATCGATCTATAAGCCATTGTATGAAGGAAAGATATCTGTCACTCCGCACGATCGATATCGTTGCAGAAAGGCATTTTAGATGTAGAGAATGAATTTATGAAGCGAAGTAACCACAATAGCGAGATGTTTGCACTGACTTAGACATTCCAAACCTGTCATGGAGCGGAGATTATTCATTGATAGAGCGCTAGCGACAAAATAATGCGGACTGCTTTCGTATCAAAAGTCAACTAGCAAACACTAAACCTCAGAGTGTTGGAAGATTTAAAAAAAATCCGCTCCAATTGCAAAACTGCCAAAGGCAACTCTCGATGATGATCTTTTGAGTGAGAAGAAAGTCAAACCAATTAACATAGCCAAGGAAACAGAAAATATTTTTAGTTGCATTGCCGTATATAGCGTAAAACTACTACCTAGAAGGAATAAAAAGATCCTTGACCAATACCCCCTCGTGATCTCTGATAACAAGGGGATGTAGTTATTCAAATAAGTTAAACAAATAGCTATGATTTAAATGAGAACAATTACTTCATATAAAAATTGTTTACAATATTCCATTAGTAATATTTATATTGTAGGAAGCCTGGACACTGAACGAAATGAGAATAGACAAATGAAGAGGGGCGCACCTATATTAAATTTAACTTAAAAAGAGTGAAATCTTTATGTTTGTTCACGTTTGACAAAAAATCTAGAATAGCAACGACAGCAGATGAAATCGACGTAAAATTTTTCCACATTTAACTGAGATTAAAGAAAAATACGTACCATGATGATATAAAATCCGTTCAAGTGGAATAACTTCTACAGCATGTAAGCTCTTGCAGAGTTTTACGCTTAGTTACTCCTTACTTAATTGTTATTGATAACTTCAACCTGTACAGAACATTTACATCAAAATATTAAAATAACATAGTTTATACATTATTTCTATTATGCTCAATAGAGCTACTCTTATGGGATGGTCTCCTTTCTTTGTTCCTCTTTCTCTCTGGCTATTTATTTCTATACAGGATCATAATATACACATGCGCAGACATTCCTACTCAGACTTCACTCTGGTTCATTAGAAAATTAATCAATAAAAAATCAATAAATCAATAAGGACTTAACGTCCGGTTTCTCGCCATAGAGCAATGTCAGGGACGTAAATTAAATTATAAGATTAAAGCTTAGTGTAACATTTCAAACATATTCAAGCATTAATGGTTACCTCCAGCGACTGGTAAAACTACCTGAAGGCAATCTATCAAGCAAGCTCATACTTTTGAAAAGGGTTATCTTTAACTAATCGTACTACATCGTTAACTACTCGTACTACATCTTTAACTAATCGTACTACATCTTTAACTAATCGTACTACATCGTTAACTAACTCGTACTACATCTTTAACTAATCGTACTACATCTTTAACTAATCGTACTACATCTTTAACTAATCGTACTACATCTTTAACTAATCGTACTACATCTTTAACTAATCGTACTACATCTTTAACTAATCGTACTACATCTTTAACTAATCGTACTACATCGTACTACATCTTTAACTACTCGTACTACATCTTTAACTAATCGTACTACATCTTTAACTACTCGTACTACATCTTTAACTAATCGTACTACATCTTTAACTACTCGTACTACATCTTTAACTAATCGTACTACATCTTTAACTAATCGTACTACATCTTTAACTAATCGTACTACATCTTTAACTAATCGTACTACATCTTTAACTAATCGTACTACATCTTTAACTAATCGTACTACATCTTTAACTAATCGTACTACATCTTTAACTAATCGTACTACATCTTTAACTAATCGTACTACATCTTTAACTAATCGTACTATATCTTTAACTAATCGTACTAATCTGAACAGTTTACTGTTATTCTGAAGTTTTTCTCATTTCTTTTATCTCTTTCTTAGTAGTCTCAATACACGCAAAATAACCCTTCTATTCTTCTTAACCCATATATATAAGATAGATATGAATGAAAATAATGTACTGATTTTATATATTTAAAACTTTTATTAAATATTAATATTACTAAATAATTTCTAAAACTATATAATTTAAGTATTGAAAACAAATATATGTAAATTATATAATTTAATTTTTTTATAATAGTCATTTAACGACCTGTAGATTAGTGGACTAATCAAAGTTAAAGCAGATCTACTAAACTATCACCTACTAGCAACTTCTTTGTCAATGCATTAAAATGGCGTTAAAATGACGTTGACTTCTGTTTAACTAGAAACACCTTAGGATGACAACTAAGAACTGAACAAATAAAAGTGCTATAGCCAAGCTAAGCTGAATTATGACGATATCAGTTTAAATTACTCTTAAATTCTTGTCTGGTTCTCTGTAGTTATCAGCTTCGGTCGTCAATGCTTGGAGTAAACATACACAATGCCACAGCAGCTCTGTGTGCTAGGTTGCCACTAGCAACGTGTCGGCACAGAGTCCTAAATTGGTTGACTGCATTAGGGATAAAGGAGGTTGAATTTGACAATGGTGACTGCTGTTCGACATGATTGAAGCACGCTGTTGAGCGAATAATACAAAATTGAATATATATATATATATATATAGGGTGTCGCATAAGTTCGTATACCGTTTTCAAATTGCAGTAATTCGGCTAGTAAAGGTCGCATGTTCATAAAATTTCGTATTCGTGTATAATAGATGTGAATTAGATGTTGGTGCAAGTTTATTTTCATTAGACCTGGAAATGACGTCACACGGCGCTGTAGCGCAATGTGACCCATTTTCTGACTGGCGCAGCTAGAGACACGCTGTGGCTGCATGCAGCGCGTGCCTGGAAATTACCTGAAGTTGTCGTCCAGGACCGCAGTCAAGGATAATCAACGTGTCAATGTTATTGTTCGATGAGGCCGCGTATAATTTATAATATGGATAAAATTAAAATAATACAATTACGTGCACAGGCAGTAGTATTGGCTAAAAAAGGATATTCGCATAAATGTATTGCACAAAAGTTAAATCGGAGTAAGTGTTGGGTTACGAAGTGGGTAGGTCGAAGCAAATTTGACGAAAAACTAGTGGATATGAAACGTAGTGGACGTACGAAGATACTGTCTAATACAGCCAAGCGTCTCATCCAATCCGCAAAATACAGACGTGGACAGAGTTTGCGCCGTATTTCAAATCAACTGAAAATTCGTAATGAACGTGCTTCTAAGGACACAATTCGCAGATACATGGTTAATGACCTGAAGTGGAAGAACTGGCGTCGCAAAAAAAATTCCACTGTTGACTGATGCTCACAAGGTGAAACGTATTAAGTTTGCGCGTGATCATCGTAATTGGACTGTTCAGGATTGGTCAAATGTTCTGTTTCTGACGAGTCACCCTTCAAAGTGTTTTACATACCCAATCCCAAGAACGACACTGTGTGGGGATCACAGGAGAGTAATGTTTCTCCCGCTGCTCAAATGAAGTTCAGTCCCTCGGTTATGGTTTGGGGCGGAATGACTGCACACGGATTAACGAGTCTGCACTTCATTCCGAACGGTACACGACTTAACTCGGATTATTACATTGTAAACATACTGGATAAACTCGTCAAGCCAGAGTTTCAAAGAATCGTAACCGGCGGCAACGTTACTCGAGTAAAGCTGTTCAATGACAATGACCTTGGCATCTTTCAACAGGATGGTGCAAGATGTCATACATCAGCCAAAACAACAAGATGGTTGGAAGACAACATTCCATCGTACATTAAGCCGAAGGATTGGCCACCGAACTCTCCAGACCTTTCTCCTATCGAGAACCTGTGGAGTATTCTGTCGTTTAGTGTCTACCGCGATCCAGAGCCCACGGATGTTGTGCAGCTGAAACGTCGTCTACAACAAGCTTGGAGATCAGTGAAAGTGGAAATACTTCAGACATTAATCAAATCTATGCCGGATAGAATACTCGCTGTCATTAAGCAAAAAGGAAATACTATAAAATATTAGTTTTTGCGAAAATGTGACGTAATTCAGAAAAATTTCAGTTTCTACTTAATTACTTGTACGATTACAAATTAAATTGTACCCATATATTTTATTTATCGTGTCTACATACTGTCCAAATTTGGTTTAAAACGGTTAAGTAGTTCCAGAGTTAATGCAATTTGAAAACGGTATACGAACTTATGCGACACCCTATATATATATATATATATATATATATATACAGTATATACAGTATATATATATATATGTATATATATATATATATGTATATATATATTATATATATATATATATATATATATATATATATATATATAACTATAGGTCTAAATTTTAATCTGCTTGCCATGTATCTTGGACTTGCACTATTTTTATCTCGCTTTCTCTTGTGGTCTCCGTATACTCAGTCGTCATCATGTGGTGCTTTGGCGCCTGTTTGTGTAGAGTCTGCAAGAGACGTCCCTGACATTGCCTTATGGCGAGGAACCGGTCGTTAAATTCTTATTGATTATTGATTGATTGATTGATATTTAATTACTTATTTAAGGATAAGTATAATTTATATTTGTTGCATATTAAATGATGTTAACATTTTAAAAAGTTATTGTTACTTTTACAAAGTTATTTAGGCATAAGATGTATTGTACATTTCTACATTTATTAATAATTTTTGTATTGTGATATGGTTGTATACAATAGATTTACGGTCCTTCAAAATCTTTCCTTTTTAGTGCATGCATGTAATAACAGGGCAATGACGGGGTTTATATAACATTAAATCGTCGAAATTAAGGCGATGTGGATACATGCATCTGTAGCTTGCAAACTATTCCCATTGATCTATAAATTTTCCTTGATAGATTGCAAAGCAATGGTTGCAAAAATTGAGAATGTAATTGCTCCAGCCAGTTGAAAAACTGTTTAATTTAAACATTTTTTACCCATGTCGGAACAAATGCAAACAATCACCAAATTAAATTCGACAATTTATGGTTAATTAATATTGAATTTTATTTTAGTTTCGCTATATCTATTACATGTATATCATTACCGTCAAATGTTCGAGCACACATGAACGAGGATTCCTATCAACATTAAACTGTTGTCTAAAGTTTTCACTGCCGTCTCTAAGACTAAATAAATATGTCTTAAATCTCAATTATCTTAAATTTTCTAAGACGTTTATTTCAACCGTCAAATTCCATTTACTAAAGTCATTCAGCCACAATCCTTGCTAATTATATAGTAGGCCTACATTCAAAGCTCGACTACTGCAATTCATTAGTACATGGGTTGCCTTCTTCTTTTCTCAATCGTTTGCAGCACGTCCAAAGTTATCTTGCACGTGTTGTTTGCAAATCCTCTCGACTTCAATTTCGCTTTCTTTCTCTACTTCGCAGCCTTCACTGGCTCCCTGTTAATCAACGCATAAAATATAAAATAGCTCTATTAACTTTCAAAACTCTGCGATTTGGCAAGCCTTCTCACTTATTTAAAATTCTTCTTCCCTATCGTCCCTCAATCTTCTCTCTGTTCCAAATATTATCACATCATTTGACAGACCACTTAGAACTCTGAAACTCTTTACCTGCTAATCTTCGCTCTTGCTTTTCTCTTTCAACTTTCTCTAACAAGCTTAAGACTTACCTTTTCCCAACGTAAACGTAATCAAGCTATCTTGACCATTTTTGATCACCGGCTGGCTTTCGTTTAGGACCTTACTTCTCTTCAGCACATTTCTTTTTCAGATTTTTTGGGTGAATTGATCTGTAGTGATATGTGCTGTGGGAACGTCCCTGACATCATACTTGGATGAGGAAACGGACGTTAAACTTTTAATATATGTATATATGTATATATATAAATATATATATTTATTGTTATTTATATATACATGTAAATATAATATATATATATACTGTTTATATATATATATATATATATATATATATATATATATATAATATACATTGTACATATATACATACATATATCATGCATAATTGGATAGCTATTTTCAGATTGAGAGAGAGAGAGAGAGAGAGAGAGAGAAAGAGAGAGAATAAGTTCATTGAATCCTACGTTTACTGCTCTCATTGTGTCAGATTATTCAAAGTACTGTTGGGCTCCTCTTCTTAACATAAGTAGTCATGGAATCATCACGTTCTACAACCTGCGATCTTTACATAGTGTGAGAACTCAGTCATTGTTGAGATGTGGTCATCATATAGTCGATAATAGGCCTAATCATGTTATCAAATGAATGATTTGTGTTAATTCAATAACACCCTTGGCTAATTAGAACTGATACTAACCGATGATAAAGTCAATTTACTGAAAAGATGGCTACATCATTGCCACACGATCTCTGAAATTAAAACTGAATTTCATTTCAACAGGAATGAAAATTAAAAATTCAATTGAATCATAAATGTTAGCATAAAATACTAATGTTCATTACAGATTATCTCGTTTTCAAACATTAAGGCTGAGAGCATCTTTCACATATTGTTTTCTCATTCATTACACTAGAGACATGCAGTCTAGGTAAGTCTTGTAAGACTTGAAAAGTCTTGATAGGTCTTGATAAGTCTTGATGAGACTTGATGAGTCTTAATAAGTCTTGATAATTCCTGACAAGTCTTTATAAGTTTTGATAATTCCTGACAAGTCTTAATAAGTCTTGATAATTCCTGACAAGTCTTGATAAGTCTTGATAATTCCTGACAAGTCTTTATAAGTCTTGATAATTCCTGACAAGTCTTTATAAGTCTTGATAATTCCTGACAAGTCTTTATAAGTCTTGATAATTCCTGACAAGTCTTTATAAGTTTTGATAATTCCTGACAAGTCTTTATAAGTCTTGATAATTCCTGACAAGTTTTTATAAGTCTTGATAATTCCTGACAAGTCTTTATAAGTCTTGATAATTCCTGACAAGTCTTTATAAGTCTTGATAAGTCTACGTCACTAAAATGTAAAGCACTGTAGGGCTAAAGAGGTTTACAGGAAGCTGCAATTCAATCTGTTAGAAATTCTGAACTTTCCATTTTCATTGTATCCGAATCGTTAAATTTCCCGTAAAGAAGTCAGAGGAATTCAAATGACGATATCTCAGAAGAAGTTCGTTTAATAGTTTCAAGTCTACCAACAACTCTTCAGGACCTCTCAGATATTTTAACGATTCGAACAAGGTCAGAATTGCAGTACATTCTTTGGTTCATTCAAAGAAATATATACACTATTATGCAGTAATATGAGAGGTTTGGCGAACATTTCTGCCTCAATTGCTCGTGTAAGGGACGTCCTTGCAACTCGTGGCATTACAAATCTATTCACAAAAAGCGATTTATACATGCAGCTGTATAGGGTATCTACTTTAATATAAGAGCTAGCCTTTTCTCCTTTTAATTTTTTCTTACCACTCTCTTTCTGTTTTTCTCTCTATTTAATGTGTTGGAGAGAGGTAAAAGCACACATTTCAGTCCTGTGATACTGAGATAATCTTTAAAAATTAATGGAATGCATAAGGGAAAATTATTTGTTTTAATCTTGACCAGGAGGTACACAGGAAGGTTATCGTTCAGCAGGAATATGTTTAACTACAGTTGTGGATTCAAGGCTTCAGGTAAGTGCACCAGCATCCCACCAGCTAGTATACAATGCACCAGTGCACCATCATCCCACCAGTTAATACACTAATGCATCAGTGCACCATCATCCCACCAGCTAGTACACCAATGCACCAGTGCACCAGTACACCAGCTAGTACACCAGTACACTAGCTAGTACACCAGTGCACCAGCACATCCGTACCCCAGCTAGTACACCAGTGCATCAGTGCACCAGTACATCAACGCACTGATCCTATTACTTGACTAGAATATAATGTCTGCAGGATGTTGTGGCTAATATAGCTACCCCAGGGTATGTCAATTAAAATATGATATATGGAGGAGATTTATATTACTCTTTTATGATATAACTAGAATATTATAATTAACAACTAACTGACCATTTGCCATTCTCTCCCTTTCTCTCTCTAGCGTACTGTCACATGGCAGGTCCAAGGTACATATGCATACTCAGAGACTGCTTTCATGATCTCTCATTAGCAATCCATAAATCAAAAAGCGAATTCTTTCGTAAAAGGATATTTATGTAGCCCATAGCTTAGGAAATATATCGCTTCTAAATTACTTTCCGTTGCCTTACTCGGTTCTTACTTAGTTATTACTTACGACACGTGTTGTGAAAGGTTGGTCGAGTAGCGGTTGGTTGTAGCACTCTTCATTGTCACGGACTCAAAGCGGACAACCTTTTGCATCACTTCTATCAATAATAAATAAAATTGAGTAGGTACGGGGTTATATCTTACACCCTGTTTACCATAGAGCAGGAATGGCTTCTGGTACGTTCAGTCAATAGTGAGTTTCTAAAGGGAATATTTGAAACTTTTGCCCATCTATGACTAAATCCATCCTACGTAAGATGGTATGGCCTTCAGTTGTTTACTTGTACCTATAATTGCTACTATTCGTAACAATTATCAATATTGTTTCGTCATTTGCATTTTAATATTAATACATGTGCAAATATATAGTCACCCACATTTAAGCATACAAATCATAAAGTGGAATTCCACTTTTCTGATGCTTTACGATACTCGATTGCTACTTTGTTTTGGTATAAAGAGTGAAAATTTGTTACTACATCGTTTGCTTAGGCAATGTCGACCATATTTCATATTTTATTGTCTGTATTTTGCATCGTTTTTGGATCTTCATTTTACTCGTCGGCTTGATTTTGTCTGAATGGTGCTCGATGTTGTCATTGATAACTGTAGCACTCTAATTGTTATTTATGTTATGTTATTTCGAAGTATCCCCAAATTAGCTTAGTTACCCTTTAAATAACCATTTCTATATTATTTAGACCTCTATCGCAGACATTAGGTTACTATAGGCCTATGTGATCTACATTTTAATGTCCACTCTCGATTGTCAAAGCCCATTATACATGTAAGTATTGATTGCTATTGATTTGTTGAAATAGAGCTAGCGACCTCGCATTTTTAACTAGAAAGTCATAATAGGCTGAAGTGAAACTTTGTGTACCGGACCTGTCAATTTGTACTACACAGAAAGAGATAGAAAGTTAGAAAGAGATAGAGTGGAAGAGTGATAGAGAGAGAGAACTTATATGCACATGAGACTATAGAGGCAGCATCAAACAACATCAAGTAACTATAAATTTAAATCATTTATCGAAAGCTTTTGTCCAAGCTAAATGTAGTGATATCCATCTTGGCGCCCACTCCACAAGGACAACGTGATTTTGCCTGATACTCTTAAATTAGCCAGGGCAAGAGTTTGGTTTATCCTGCTTTCTAAATGCGCGTACTGTATGTAGTGCACACATTATATTTCAACTTTTGAAATACTGCTGCTCCGGTATTCAAAATGAAAAATCTACTTGTCTATGTTATCCATTTTACATGTATATTTAAAATTAAGAGAATTTAATTGGCAGAAGAAATGATCGTAATACACTATCAGATATTTTCGCTATTAGCCTACTTTTACTTTAGGCATCGCTGCTACAGATCTAGTTGCTTCAGACCCTGGATCCGGTCCCGCTCATGATGTTATCTAGGCTCCTAGAGCTCAATAAACAACAGCAGCACCGAAGCTGCCCAGTCGCTGTCACTGACATGCAAATTATATAGTCGGCAAATAGGAACGAGTTAACTAGGCGCAGTTAAATGAGAAGTATTAGTTTATTTTGGCAATGGCCTCACCGCAAGACTTACTCTGGGTTTGTATCCTGCTCGTCACAGTGTTTGTGAGCCTATAATACTCTATATTCAATTTAAAGTAATATTTTAATCACACATCTTAAATCAAATTGGACTGTACTTTTTTAATACAACTCATTAATTAGTAGACAGAAAAAAAATATTTTTGCAATATATCTCAAACACGAAATATAAGGATTTTCCGTATGTCAGAATACTCTTTCACAATTTAACATAGAAATATTAGCAGCATTTTCTGGTACTAGAAATGCAAAAGACCACTGATCTGGAAGTGCTAATATGAAATCATTTTATATGCATTTTCAAGCCATTAAAATAGTTAACTTTCAGCCCCTTTGGAACAATTCAATTACAACAAAATAACAAACTATCGTTGTCACGAATTGATGATTGTCATCAGTAGCAAAGCTAATAAAGTTAAAAATAACGATTCATTTTCTAAAACTGTTTGAAGTTAATGTAATTTTATTCTTCTGTTTATGGGCAATCTGTTGAATGTTGAAGCTCAATTCTGCTGTTCTGAAGTGTCGTGACTTCAATGATGACAGTAATGCAGTAAAGTAGCTGGACTGGTATAGACTTTATTGCAAGGATGTTATATTGGTCAAATGGAACGATTCTATTGGTGCCAATTAAGTAGGCCTACTCTTGCCTGGCGTCCTATTTGTAATGTTAATGATATTGTTCAAATAAAATATGTTTTTATTAATTTCCTTAACCACAAACTAAAATGGAATAAACAGCTTATACTATAAATAAATTGTCAGATGATCTGTCATAACCGTCAAACAATATATTTCATAATATATAACTGTTTTTCCCCAGATGTAATTAATCCAACCAATTCCAGTAAAAAGCCTAAACTACAGATAACGTGGATACACGAATAACTTTATTATATATATATACTATATTATATATATGTTATATATAAACGTATTATATATATATATATATATATATATATATATATATATATATATATATATATATATATATATATAGCCTATACGTTTCTGAGTAAATTCTGGAAATTGAGAATGAAATCCTGCGATCGGAACTGCAAGTGTTCATAAACTACGAGGTGTAACGAAATTACTGACTAAAGTTTATCGATATGTTTATTTACATTTTTTTAAGTTCGTGTTATTAATGTTTTAGTCTTACAAATTTTAGACTTAGATTTAGATTTTAATTAATTAATTATAATTAATTTAGATTTTAATACGTTGCTTTAATTTTTGAAAAACAGGAACATAAGCTTCTTCAATTTTTTTTTCTTATTGTTACAGTGGCATTTTATATAGAGGACAGAACATTTATAAAAATTTAACATCGGCCTACAATTACTGATTAAACATTAAACGCATCTATTGCAAATATATTCAACTCAGCAGCTTACTATTACTCTACGCCGTAGAGTCTACGGTTTGTTGAGGATGTTTGGTAACAATAACTACATGTACGACAAATTCAGATAGGAACCAGGATGCGACCATTAGCTTTGAACGCTTAATGTTTGTCTGTTAGCCAAATGCATTTCCTGCCAGTGTTCTCAATAACTATCAGTAGCCTAGTGTACTTTAAAATAGAGTTTAATTTATCAAATTTAAAATTCTCGTTGAATTCGCCTTGAATTGTCAATAATTCCTGTTGAATTGTAGCTAATTAATCCTATTATAGATGTAGACCTTGTGCTTGACTTGACACTAGATTTTAATTCTATTTTAGATTATGTTTGCTGCCAAATATAGCCCATAGGCTAAAAATACATACATCTACTACCCTGTAGATGGAGTTAAGAAGCAAATGAATATCTGTGATACTATTGCGAAAAGAGTTCGTTTACAAATTTACGTTAGTGGCGGAGCAAAATCAATGACTGATGATCTCGGACTATTTATAATTTAAATTAAGCACTTTGATTAAATTCTCAGGAATCTCATCGCAATGAAGCCATTCACAATCTTTAATCGTCCTTTTCCGTGCAAGTCATCGATATCATTCCAAGTTTTCTTGTATATTTTTAATTATCTGTCAAAGACGGGATTTATCCGTTCTGCATCAGTTTGGAGTCTGTGGACAAATGCTTTGTTAATAACTTCACTTGCTCAGTTTATAGCTGCCAGTCAGGACTATAATAGTCCATATAGGAGTCAATTTCTCGGGCAGAATCCTATCCAAGATAATCCTGCAGCTTATCCTCTTCTTGTTCCTGGTAAGATATTGTTCTCATCTCTCTCTTTCTCTCTCTCTCTCTCTCTCTCTGAGTGCACTGCCTACTGGCAGGTCCATGGTATATAGCGCCTCCACTTTTGTTGCAATATAACATTCTTTTCAAGGGGGTTATGCTTTTGACGAGGTGGGCCCCGATTTTACTTTTAAAAACATTTAACTTTAAAAAAAAATTTAATGGGCAGGGGCGTCATTCCCTGAGAATACTATCCTGTTTATTGCTATCTAGCAGTTTAATTTTTTGGTTTACTTATTTATGTTAATTACAGTCTGCATGATTAATTTGACAAGTTATTTTCCTTGAAGTTCATTCTTTTACATAACCTTCAAGAACTAACTTAGTTTCATTAATAATTATTTTATAGTAATGCTAGCCAGAAATCTTGTCCTTGGTTTCATTTCTAATAAGAATAATAGTAACAATAATAACAGTAATAGTAATAATAATATATATCCATAGATTGCAATAATAATATATATAGTAATAGTAATAATATAATAGTATATATGGTTTCTTCTATTGTACAATAAACAATAGAGCATAAACTATACACATCATGAACCAAATTTGTTAAAGCTTAAGTTTAAAGGCTACTTCTGCAATAGATAGAGCGATTCTGTTCGCAAAACTGAAATAAGAGATCTTTACATTGAATCACTGAATAATTGTAATATTAAAGGTTTAACGTCCGTTTCAGCATAGAAAGGAACTGCCAGAGGCGTCTTCCATCACACGTAACTGCAAATCGATTCACCCAAAGGACATGAAATATATGTGCTGAAGAGGGAAAAAGTGATCCTAAAAGATGCCGGTCCGGTGATCATAAAGCAGTCATGCAGTATGATATAAATATATGGTGGGAAGATCTATGTGTTTTCAACCTACTACAGAAAGTGGAATCAGTAGAACATCAGCGAAGATCAGGTGGCAGAGAGTTCCAAACAGTATGAGCTGAACAGGAAAATGAGTGTCACCTAAAGTGATGAGAATATTTTGAGTTTTGAGGAGGTTGAAATGTTGCTAAATAGGAATGAGTGAATGATTGAGGGAGAGATTACATGATCGAGTGAGTGAGGGAGTGAATGAGTGAGTGAGTGAGAGCGAGTGTGAGTGAGTGAAGAAAAGTTGTCATCATACTACGGTAGCTCATAAATCATCAATCGATTATCCATCAATAAATTAGGAAAAGCTTATACATATATATATATATATATATATATATATATATATATATATTGATCAATATTATATATATATATAATATATATTGATCAATCAAATTATTAAAGAATTAATCAACAAGTCCAACTCTCAAGGTAACTCGATATTGCGATGTTTTGCATTATTGATAAAATTAAAGAATTGATTTTAATAAAACATATATTAAAGCAAAAACTTACTTTGAAATATTTGTAAAGTATTTCATTTAACTTGATTTTATTACTTTTTAAATATGCGATCTCAATAAACTAACACCTGAAGATTTTTTTTCCCCGTTGAATAATGGCTACATATGTTTACCTTCTCACAGTTAATAACGCATTGAATTAAATTCAATCAACATAAGTAGAGTACCCGTCAATTTGCTATTAATTTGTTATTGCTTGTGACCATCTAGTTACATGTATAATGGCACATAAATATAGACTGGACGATAACTCATCAAACGCTTTCAAGTTGGAACAATACGTGACAGTGTTTTCGCAGAACTACACCACGCATGGCTTCGGCATGACTCACAAGTGACTCCAACGCACAAATGACCAGTTCAAATGTCCTGTACTAATGCCCTGTACCAATGTACTGTACAAATGTCCTGTACTACAAATGTCCTGTATAAATGTTATGTACAAATGTCCTGTACAAATGTCCCGTACAAATGACCTGTACAAATGTACTGTACAAATGTCCTGTACAAATGCCCTGCATAAGCTGATTTCAGCATGTTGAAAGCGAAGCTATTGGTGATTATTTATAATAAAATCTACATTCGCAGAAGTACATTGACTAAATTAAACTAACCGCAGAGACATCAGGGAATGAATAAAATTATTGATGACTATCTCTCTCGTCATCACCATCATCTTCTCTTTAATCACAGTTAAACTAGGGACGAGAAACGAATAGACCATCTTTTGAAGTTTTTACCAATCGTTTAAATTTTGTAGCAATTTCTGGAGCCTAGGCGCTCACCAACTGAATGCGCTTTCTGCCGGTGATCTGGGTCTTGTTTTTATGTCGCCTTCTACGACAGGTGCATATTTATATGGTTGGACTGTTCTTCAAGCAACCCGGACACATTACGGGGAATATCTCTCTCGTAATATATATAAATATATATATATACACTGGGGCAAAAAAATAATCCCCTAGCGAAATCTCAATAACTTAAAGAAAACTCAAAATATCTCTACGAAATTTACGGAGCTTCTAGGGGAGGAATTTCTGCGTATATCCTGAAAGTTTGATGAAAGTCTATTGAGCAGGAAACCTATTACAGCGTTTCTACGAAAGGAGTGCAAAATCAGTTTTAACAAGGCTTTTTTCTAACCAAAATTCTTAATAACTTGGACAAAACTCAAAATAGTTTTACAAAATTTTCGGAACTTCCAGCAGAGAAATTTTTACACATATGCTGCAAATTGAGTGAAAATATATTCATTAGTAATAAAAATACAGAGTTTCTTCGAAAAAGATGTTAAAATCAATTTTAACATTGCTTTTTGACACAAAAGTACCGGACAGTGCAGGCTTAAATTCCACCACTTAAGTAAACGGCCCTTTTCAGGGTCGTTATTTTCTTTAAAAGGAAGCGACTGACATTTCGAAAAGCCTTGTTAAAATTTATTTTGGAACTTTTCTTTTAGAAATGCTGTAATTTCGTAACTAATGAAAATATGTTCATCAAATTTGTAGGATATAGGCAGAAATTCCTCCCCTAGAAGCTCCGTAGATTGTGTAGAGATATTTTGAGTTTTCTTAAAGTTATTGAGTTTTCGCTAAGGGATTGTTTTTTTTTGCTCCAGTTTATATATATATATATATATATATATATATATATAGGCTAATATATATAGTCTAATATATATATATATATATATATATATATATACAGTATATACAAGTGAATATATATGACATAGCCTATATACATGTAGAATTATCAGCAACAATATATATAAGCAATTGATCAGCATTATTATTGCTTATTCAATAATACCTGTGAGCGGAATTAGTGCACTAGGTATAGGTTGTGCGTCAATATACGAAGTTAAGCATCGTCGGGCCAGGTTTGTACTTGGATGAGTGATCACCGTGAAAACCGATTACTGACAGCTTTGAACACAAAACACCATGATGTTGGAAGGTTATTCTTGATCCGGGCTTACTTCAACTGCAATGCACTACACTCCAGTATATCGTTCATATGCAACGTTTACTAATAGTCACAGAGAGAGAAACACTTTAAAAGCACCAACTTTAGCACAGAAGCTGTGACACGTGCGTGTGTCAGGTGCCTAACCAAAAACGGATTAATATAAAAAATCAATATCTATGCTGTTGCCAGTTGTCGGCTATATTCAAATTTGCAGTGATGTAATTCATTTAGATTATACATGATGAGGATGAGGAAACGGACGCTAAACCTTTATTATTGTTAATATTTAGATCATACAGTATACTCCGTGGAAATCTTTGAATATGTGATTTAATATAGAAAACGAGTTGAGCTGTTTTGATAGGAAAATAATAAATTAACATCAACATATTGATTGATTGTTGGTATAATTTAGATAATCGAGCCTTCTGCGAAGAAAGCACTGTCAATATCAGCTGCAGAATCAACGAAGTCATCACTATCGCGTCAGCCGCATTCGGAAGGATGGGTCCTAACAAATGCTTTGCTTTTAAAGAATCTTCATATTCTACTTTGGATGTAAAAGCCGAAATTGAAATTGAATGTTCTGGAAAGGTGCAGTGTTCCTTCGTAGTATATAAAGTAATGGGAAAACATCAATGGTGTCAACAAGAAGCTGAGAGGTGTCTACTGGATTTAGAGTTCAAATGCCTTCCAGGTGATAGAATTTGTATATGTATCTATGTATTTTGAAAGTAGGCCTACTTGTATATATACATGTACATATATACACATGACGTATATATAGTATATTTACAATATTAAACACGTATATACATTATATACAATATATATATATATATATATATATATATATATATATAATTATATACGTATATATATATACTGTATATATAAAGTAAATGGATGAGCACTTATAATATTCCAAAACGATACTGAAATTTAGGTTCTTACAGAATATTACATGTGGAGTATTACATACTAGTCTTCATTTACTATAACTAATACTCTGCATCAAGATTTTCATTAAAATCCTGGCCACTGCCTGCAGCTGATAGTACCTGGCATACGCATAGAAAATGTAATTGTTTCTTATAGTTGACAGCTAAATTACGTAAATGTATCTGTTTGTACGCAGTAAACGATCCCCCAAATTGCGATAACCCTCGAAGATTAACTTCTCCAGGAACTCTTTCCAGTGCTCGGTACTGGACTGACATAGCCAATGAGGACACGGCTGATGTCGTCTGTCCTTGGACCATTCGAGTACCCCACAATCAGTGGATCAACCTCACTCTGGAAGACTTCACCTCACGTAAAGAGGAGCGTTGTGTGGAATATGGAACAGTCATAGAGAGCGGAGAGAGTTCCCAAAAACCTGTCAAGATTTGTGGTGGAAACAAGGGAGTTATCTGGAATCGTGTATCTGAAGGAAGCTTAATTAACGTGACGCTAAATAGACAGGCCGCTGCTAACCATAGATTCCTTATTCATTATTCAGGTAGGAAGGAAGGAATACGATATTACGATAATTATTAAATAAAATCTGGTCAAATAGATAGGTTAAGGATACAGCAGGTCTAAGGAGAATTGAATGATTTTATGAAACTTTTAAAATCACCCAATTGAGCAATGTAACTCTGAATTTGAATCATTTAACGGAAAAATAAATGCAGTAAATCTCACGTTACTTTTCAGAGACACATTTTTGTTTTAATTTGTTATAGACGTGTAACCCAAGCCAAAAGTAATCTTTAATTAATTTCTGAATTGTCATTCTTTATGGCAATAATGTGATTCGGCGTGAACCAGGCAAATTCTTCACTTTTAAACCCGATATGTTAACCAGCGAATCTCAAACTCGATCTAAACTTGGTTTAAATCGTGTACACATCTTTTTTAAAGTGATAACGTAACGTTCTGCGTTATATCTAAAGGAGTTTAGATAGATTGCAGCACCATTGCTTTTGGTTTTACCAGATTTAAAGTAAAAATAATCACAGCACGACAGATAATCAAAATTGTTAATTATTTTACAATAGGTATGTAGGTCAATTTGTAGTCTTCGTAATTCAAGTGAATCAGCAGAAGTATCCCAAATATATCAGAATAGCTAATAACGTAAATGACGTTTGATAAATTTCTTTGATACAGATACAATAAGATCGATATTGGATTTATGATAGGGAGACCAAAAATTGTAACAGTATTCCATCTAGAGCGAACATTGGCAGTGATTGCTTTAAAGAGTAGCATTTTATCTTTGGACCAAAAGTATTTCAAAATAACAATTTTTTTCCTAGCATTGTTACACATATTTTTTATTTGAGAGGAGAAGGAAAGGTAGTGAGAAAAAGTCACCCCTAAGTCAGTGATTTTATCGATTCTGGTCAAGTTGAGAGAATCAAGCTTGTAATTAAATTCTACACAAGTGCCCATTCAAAGGCAAAATGACAATACTTGGCACTTCTTCACTGCTAAATTCAACAGCCGTCTCATTGACGATGCATGAATGGATTTAAGTGATTCGTTAAGAGCAATGAATTCAGAATATGATTTAATTTGACAAAGAATTTGACATCATCGGAAAAAAGGAAAAAGGTCGTGATATCAGGACAACAGTGGTACAAATCATTAATGTACACCATGAAATGTATTGGACCCAAAACCCAACCTTGTGGGCCATCATTGACCACAGAAGACCAGTTAGAGTGGAAACTGCTTAATCTACTCGTTTGAAATCTATCAGTTAAAAAGAAGGAGAACCAAGATAGACGTTTTCCTTTTATGCTATTTTTAAAAATTTATTTAAAAGTTTAGAATGGACTCTACAATCTAAAGCCAAGGCACGCAGAGTCAACTTGATGATCATATCTTAATTTTATAGCCAGGTAGTTAAAATACCGTAATAACTTAGTGTTTTTAGATCTTTTTGGTAAGAAGCCATATTGTTTAGAGTAAAGCAACTTATTTGTTCTAAGATAGACAAGAAATTGGTCAAGAGATCTCTCTAACTTCTGGCTTGTTTCAGTTGTAGGATGTCCACCTCTTGCGCCCATACCTGATTCATGGATTGAGCAGCTTGACAAATTTCACAGTATTATACATTGCAATTCAACACACAATCACTGGCAATACAGCTGTATTGGCACAAGCTGGTTTGGGGATTTAAGTGCTAACAGAACGTGTGCAATACCTTCATCTGGTGAGTATGAGCAAATGATCTGTAAAGAGAGAGAGAGAGAGAGAGAGAGAAAGAAAGAGAGAGAGAGAGAGAGCAAAGAGATAGGATACAGACAGAGAAATAAATTGATGCATGGGGTAACAAAGTAGAAATCTCTGAGCAGTCTTCGTAGAATAAAATCGATGTAGCCTAAAAAGACCCACATGCATAATGCATGTTCCTTTGAGCTGCATTACAGGATGTTCATTATGTGTAGCATTTTTTTTCTATACTGCTTCCTTCCTTCCTTCCTTCCTTCCTTCCTTCCTTTCTTCCTTCCTACCTTCCTTCCTTCCTTCCTTCCTTCCGTTATATAATTTTATGACTTTTCAAGGCTCAGTAGATGATGTGACTTTATATATTGGATTAAAGTTACGAATAAAAAAATTTCAATATTATAACCCCCTACACAAATTTAAAGACTTTCTTTGATTTATAAAATGATTTCAATTATGCATGTACTTTAAATTTTGCTATTAATTATTACTTTTATTGGAAATTCATATCTACATGTTACACGCAAACACATTTATTATGTTTCCTTTCAGACTCAATTCCAAGTAATTCAAATAAATCCGAAGGAGCCTCCTCGCGTAAGTTAAATATTTTCAAAACTCTATCCATGCATTATTAAAAGTGCTCGATGACAGTTGTAAATATTAAGTGCAAGTGTAGCAAGGGTATCGGTGACTTGTTAGACATGTTAGTGACTTGTTAGCCCTGTTAATGTCTTCCTAGTTCTGTTAATGACTTGTTAGCCCTGTTAATGACTTCTTAGTTCTGTTAATGACTTGCTATCCCTGTTAATGAAGTTTAATGGCTCTGCTAATTATTTAGTAGCTCTGTTATTGATTCGAGGCTCTGTTAATGACCTCGTGGCTGTGTTAATGACTTTGTAGCTCTGTTAATGAGTTAGTAGCTCTGTTAATGACTTCAAAGCTCTATTAATGACATCTGCATATCGTGATGTATCTGTTGTGTGCAAGTCATCAACGGTCACCCGTAGTAGAATGTTGATTGATGCATGTACTTTCATTACAATCTAGAAATAATCTCCGACCCTTCAGTAACTTAGCTGCCAATCCAATTATTAAGTTATATAGTCTTCGCTATGTCGTTCATTCAAGAAAAATTTTGGGAAAGTCGTGAAATATTTTTATGTTTGTAAAGGATATAGTATAATTAGTTTTTAGCTAGCTATATATAGTAAATATATTCCTTAGCAATCATTCGCGTATACATTTATGCTTGCATATGTAACCATGTAACATCTCATTTTGTTGAATTACCAGGAAGTAAATTAACTAGAAAAGATAATTTATGACTCAGTGCTATAGTTTGATATACGTGTGTCACACGATTAATTGGCAGTAAAGTTACAATTAAATATACTTAAATATACATCATACATGATATATAAATAAATCGTATGTACATGTACAGTATATACTGTATGTGTATAGCCCTGCTTCCTGATTATACGTGTAGATGTATATGTACATGTACACATATAGATATGCCTATATATACATGTATGTATATATACATATATATATATATATATATATATGTGTGTGTGTGTGTGTGTGTGTGTGTGTGTGTATAGGCCTATATATAAATATATACAATTTTACATGTATATATATATATAGTTGTATATATTTATACAAATATATATATATATATACATATATATTTATTTATAATTATATTATATATATATATATATATATATATATATATATATATGACATTTTACAGTGTGGTACTGGTCAACTTGCATGTTATAGGGATATTGTGCTTCAAAATATCACATAAAATACAGTGTAATGTTTACTTTATCTCTTAGTAATCTACTGATTATTCTAAATTAATTAACCTCCTCTGTTTTATTCCTCGATGTCTGACTTAACATTTTCTTATCTATCGTTTAATTTAGCCAAGTTGTAAGTTCCTCTCACGCTTCTGTATTCTCTCTCTTCTCTCTCTTCAGTGCACTGCCAAGTATATATACATATATAACATTAAAAAAAAATATTTTTTATGTATATATATATATATATATATACTTGTGTATATATATATATATACACAACAATCACAAAATGTATTTTATGTGTGTATATATATATATATATATATATATATATATATATATATATACACAACAATCACAAAAAACCTAAACAAACCCGAACTCATTCAACAGTTTATTCTTGACGAGTCCATTGATATTCTGTTTTTGACAGAATCATGGCTCTCTCCTGACACTCCACCTGCTGTCCTTAACTCTCTCACTCCCCGTGACTGTTCCATTCAACATGTCAGTCGTTCTTCTGGTCGTGGTGGTGGCATCGCTGCTATTTTTAGGTCAATTTTTTCTTTCTCTGTTTGTAACTGTTCTCCATTTTTATCCTTTGAATATATGTCGTTCCGTCTTGTATGCAAATCCAAATCCTATCTCTTTTTGATTGTCTGCAGACCACCCTCTTTATCCAAGGCCAATTTCATTTCTGATTCTTCCTTTCTTCTTGAAGACATTGCCTCATCACCCACTGATTTAATAATTATGGGTGATTGCCGCTCAACATCCACCTTGATTCCGATGACCATTATTCTTCTGCCTTTTTATCAACACTTGATGCCTTTGATCTCTCACAACATATATCTTCCCCTACTCACTCCTCTGGTCACATTCTTGATCTGCTTATCACTCGAAATAACATGTCATTTCTTGATCATGGAATCTCTGATCCTTCATTATCAGATCACAGTGCAATTTTCTGTAAATTGCCTGTGACTGTTAACGTACACCCTTCCAGAACACTTAACATTTATAGAAAGATTTCTTCTATTAACATTGACACCTTCTCTGCTGATATTCTGTCCTCTTCTTTGTATTCTAATCCGTCTTCATCTGTTGCCGAATATTCAGCTCAATTTAGCTTCGTACTTTCCTCCATATTAGACAAACATGCCCCTTTCACAACCATTCATTGCCGCTCAAACCCTAGGAAACCATTCATTTCTGTAGAGATCCTTAAACAAAAATCTGAACGTTCCAAACTCGAAACTAAGTACAGGAAGGATCTGAAAAATCCACCTGAACTAAAAATCCAGACATTAAGTCCAAATACGTCAAACAAATAAAATTATTTAAAAAAAAGATTAGTTCTGCTAAAAGCTTGTATTATCAAAATCTAATCTCGCAGAATTAAAATTGCCGCCAGAAATTATGGGGAGCACTTGATTCTCTGCACTCGATTCGAACCTCCTTCAAACAAGCAGTTGTATCTCCTATGCTAAAAAAGTCTTCTCTACCAAAAGATGATCTTTTCAGTTACCGTCCTATTTCCAATCTTAACTTCATCTCTAAACTTCTTGAAAGGGTAATTTATACCCGTTTATGCACTCATCTTGATTATTTCCCTTCTCTCTCTCATTAGCAATCTGCCTATAGAAAACTCCATTCTACTGAAACCGCTCTTCTTCGTATACATAATGATCTTAGCTTGGCCATGAGTAGTAAAACGGTTTCTGCCTTGGTTCTTCTAGATCTCTCTGCTGCCTTCGATACAATTGACCATGGCATTTTTTCTATTTATTCTAATAAATAGGCTTAAATTTTGTTTTGTCATTTCTGATGCTGCTTTTTCCCTTCTTATATCATATCTCTCATGTCGCACACAATCAGCTGTTATTGGTCAAAATCGCTCTTCTGAACTACCCCTCCTACGCGGTTTTCCTCAAGGTTCAGTGTTAGGTCCATTGTTCTTCTCTTTATATATCACTCCTCTTAGCTACTTGCTTGCTCAGTCTTCCATAAATTTTCATTTCTATGCAGACGACACTCAACTGTATATTTCCTTTTCTAATCACGATTCCGATCAGAAACTGACTCATCTCTCATTCATTCTAGACAAGGTTTATTCCTGGTTTTGTGCTAACCGTCTTGCTATTAATCCCTCCAAAACTGAATACCTTTTAATTGGCACTCCTTTGCAAAGAAATAACATTACCAATAATTCTGTTAATTTTCAGAATCTTACTCTTTCACCTTCTCGATCCGCCAAAAATCTTGGAGTCATGTTTGATGAAAACCTTGACGTTAAATCCCATATCTCTTCTGTTTGTCGCGCTTCTTTCTTTCAGATTCGTCAGATTAGGCAAATACGTCCATCCCTTACTAGAAATTCAGCCACTATCCTTGCTAATTCTATATTTCATTCAAAGCTCGACTACTGTAATTTATTATTACATGGATTGCCTACTTCTTCTCTCAATCGTTTGCAGCACGTCCAAAATTCTCTTGCACGTGTTGTTTGCAAGTCCTCTCGACTTCAATTTCGCTCTCTTTTTTTACTTCGCAGACTTCACTGGCTCCCTGTTAATCAACGCATAAAATATAAAATAGCTCTATTAATTTTCAAAACTCTGCGATTTGGCAAACCTTCTTACTTATCTGAAATTCTTCTTCCCTATCGTCCCTCACGTTCACTTCGTTCCAACGATGCCAATCTTCTCTCTGTTTCAAATATTCTCACATCATTGGGCAGACGTTCTTTTTCTTACGCAGCACCCACAATCTGGAACTCTTTACCTGCTAATCTTCGCTCTTGTTCTTCTCTTTCAACATTCTCTAGCAAGCTTAAGACTTATCTTTTCCCACCGTAGACATAATCAATCTACCCTGAGCATTTTTTGATCACCGGACTGGCTTTCGTTTAGGACGTTAAATTTTACTCAGCACATTTCTTTTGCAGATTGGTCTGGGTGAATTGATCTGTAGTGATGTGTGCTGTTGGGGACGTCCCTGGCATCATCCCTGGATGAGGAAACGGACGTTAAACCTTTATTTTATATATATATATATATATTCGTTTATTACTTGAAATCTGACATACCACAGAAAACGTACAAACATACATGGAACAAAAAGCAAATAGAAAGTTCAATAAATAATACCAAGATACCAAGATAAATTTCATAAGAGTCCAAGATAATGTTTTCATAACAGTCATAGTGCGATATTCTAATGATAAAATCTTAATTGCGAAAGAAGTGCGTTTAAATGGTATTTAAAATGGATGGGCCCTCCCGCTGAGCTTGATGTTAAAATATAATAAATCTTGCTTTTATTTCAAAACAATCTAACAGCCGCAGATAGGTTTCATTCGAACATGATTATATTATACGAGAAGGTACAATCACAGTCAAGCAAAATACTAATAATGCATTTTAAACCAAGATTAAATTAGCTATAGTTTTATAGCATCACTTAGTGTCATGCGGGTTATGAAGTTTTTATCATTCAAAGAGCTACGCTTAGTTTGTATGGCGTAACTTCTTTTTGCAACGTTTCTTCGGGTTTGATATGAATGTTGGTTTAGTGAGGGCATAAGCGGAGCCAGGAAGTGGTTAGGAATATTACTGACTGAGCTAAATAGCTTACTGTCAGCGGACATGCAGAGATTCTCAAAAGTTTGCTCTTTGTTATAAAGACCAGCCCTTTTTGCATGTCTTATTCAAAATGCTTCTAGGCGATTTATGTCGTCTGCAGAAGTAAACCCCCACCAAAATTGTGAGGAGTAGAGTAATTTACTAAGAGTAGAAGCCTGGAACACTATCTGAAGGAGTTCATTTGATAGACCTTTTGTCCGCAAGGAGTATAAAGCAAAAATATTACTCGAACATGAGGATATAAGATACGATATGTGAGAAGAAAAGGAAAATTACACGAAATAGTGACTCCCAAACATTTGAGATTTGAGACTCGTTTTACACCATCTAAATAGGGTAATTCAATAGTTTGACGCTTAAAGCTAGGTGACGTAAAGACTATTTCCTTAGATTTACTTCTGTTTAGCTGTAGATTGTTTACTGAAGCCCATCTTTCTAAGTTCATTAATTCTACTTCAGTTAGATGGAAAAGTGATGATGGTACTATGAGATATGTATCATCAGCAAATCTTAGTAAAGAATTTGCTGAATGCATTTTCCTTAGATCAGAGGAAACAACAATAAAGACAGGAGGACTAATGGCAAAGCCTTGGACTACAATTGCATTCATTGTTTTAGGAGAGAATAATTGACCTTCGCAGATGGTCGTATGAAAGCGGTCAGATAAGAAGCTAGCAATCCACCCATTAACAGAATCAGGAATATTCAGCTTGCAAAGCTTTGTGATCATCTGTGAATGTTTGACTTAATATATCAAATGCCTTACTGAAATCAAGAGCTATCACTCTAACAAACGTTTGTTTTTCAAGTATTGAGGATATTTTGTGAAAGAGAGTGATACGGGCGGCAGTGGGAGAACCTGTTGGTCGAAAAGCAAACTGGTTAGCAAAGTCAAGGCCTGGAGGTGGAGACAAGAGCGCCGGGTAAATGTATCTTGAAATGATGATACGTTCTGTTATGCGTGAAGGAACAGACGTTATTGAAATTGTACGGCAGTCTGATGGGGCATGTTCATAGTACATGTTCATACTCAAAGTCTGCTTTCTCGCTCCAAAAGAGCACTCCTTAGATCAACAAGTTAATCATTTCAAAGTCTATGCCTAATGCATACCTTATGTAGCATATAGCTTGGGAAAAGTATGGCTTCTGAGGTGGTTTCACGTTGCCTTCCTCACTTAGATAGATTAATTACAATTTAATCCTGGGGGAAAATATTTCACGGTGAGGTGGGTCCACTCTTGCCATCCTCAGCTCCTGCTTTAGTCGCCTTTTACGTACACCCAGCAGATTGTTTGCGGTTGCCCTATTCTGCAGGGGTCCAACCACACCCGAGCACAACACGGGGAGCTTCTGTATTATGTATTAATTATAACACTATTACACAATATATACACTGTATATACTATATAATAAATACTGTAGTGTATATTTACACTATATATTATCTAACTTACAAATCGACTGTATTGGACGTGCACAGAGATTGGAATCTTGCTGGCACTGGGAATCGCTATCGGGATCATTCTAGGTGGTCTGGTCCTTGTCGCCATCATGCTTTTCCTGCGAAGGTTTGATTTACGTAGCCTGACTCTATTACGTTAAAATCTTTCCACACACTCTAAAGCCACAGATTTACGCGAAATGATTAAGTAAATCAACGCCATTCAGATAGTTTTTAGACTCGTTGAGCCCTCTGTTGGGTCATGCTGTTTTTGCACTATAATGTGCCTAATTCAAACAATTACCTGCGATTTCTGTGGTAGTTTTTCATAGAGAAGTTCGTTCTAAACCAACACTATAGAAAGTTTTATCGATGTACACGTACATGTACAATCTTTGTTACCTCTACTTCTTTAATTCGCTATCTTTAGACAATTTTTCTGCAATTTGGATTTTTGTCATATTAAACCTTTTGCTTGTCAGCTTAGATTTGGTTCACTGTTGTCACTGATGACAGTAACACTCTAATTGTTGTTGTTGTTTCGCGAATGTCTGCATGTACATAACTCTGTGTGCAGCTCTCTCATCATGAAATACTGGTAATTCTGATCCATTTTGTCGGATAAATTCATTTTCGAACTGATGAGAGATTTAAATCTAGGACAATTAAAGGTTCATTGCACTTGTAGCCTATCATATTTTGGTTGAACCCTCGTTTATTGCATCCAGCTGCAAGTACGGAGTTGTAAAATCTCATTAGTATGTTTTTCGGGAAAATAAACTTTCAACGCTAGCTAATCGCACAGAAACTGTATCCTTTCATATCGACGTAGGCTTGACAGATGACGTTTAATAATAATTTGTAATAATATTGGTATTAATTCTTACTTTCAAACTTTTTATTTGTATATCTTGTAGCAAATAATAGTAAATATAAACATATTTAACCAGCAAATAAATAAGTAATCAAGAAGAAGAGTGTTACCACCTGTTAAAAGAGTCTAAGCTCTGAGCGGTTATGCAGTCAGCATAGCAGCTACTTTTTCTTCTAAAGCACTGCCGAACGGCCGGTCCATTGCATATAACCCTTCCATCCAATTCTATTCTCAGTCTTTCTATTAAGATTATATAAAAATTTGTTGTCAAATCGTCCAATATCCTTATACTTGGTCTGCCTTTTAACTCTTTTCCCCTATAATCTTCCTTATATTACATCCTTCAACAAGCCATTCCCACTTACACTATGTCCAGTCCAGCTTGTCTTTCTTTTTCTTATCACATCTATCAACTGTCGCTCTGTACCTACTCTTTCACGAACTGCTTCATTTGATTAGTTCGGTATGCCATTTAGTCATGGGGAAACTCATTGGTGAAGTGAGATCTCTTTGCCTTCCTCAAATTCTGATTTAGTCGTTTCTTACTTGCACGCGGCAGCTTGTTTTCGGTTGCTAAATTCTGCATTGGTCCCAACCACACTCGGGAACAACACGGGGATACAAAAACCTAGCAGCTACTAGTTAACAATGCTACAGAATGGCATCGATACATTTTATTTACTGCCCATATAAAGAAGGTGACAACAAATATATATATATATATATATATATATATACTGTATATATATATAAATCAAATAAATGCAAAATTTAAATTAGGCCTATACAGTATTTACGTAAACACTACTAAGATTAAAGGATTAAAGTGAATTAAATCAATATGGAGCCAATATTAAGCTAGCGAGAGTTGACTTAAAGTCAGAATAGATATAGAGATACTAAAAGTGTCTGTTAAATTGCAATGTTTTGTACTGGGCATATTCTAGCTCTTTCTGAGCATGGTAGTACGTGAAAAGGAATTAAATATTAGCTTATTGATCTACAACAATACGAATTATTAACTGTAGAATTGTTAACTGTTAATAATTGGCCATATAATGCTTGAAGATAATTATGTTTAAATTTAAATACAAATAACATTGTACAGTAAAAATTGATATCCGACAATTTCAGCAGAAATTCATTTTACATGTATTTCAATTTACTCACAACAACTTTATCATTTAATTGTGATCTCAATAAGTTGAAGTTTTGCAGTCAACTCGATAATATATCGTATAATAAAATAAAATAAACTGACACTTCAAAAGAACTTGAATGGCTAAAATTTTTGTGAGATTATATAGGCCTATATAATTACAGCTATTTAAAAATAGTTGATAAAAAGGATGTTTTTAGTTTTCTAACTTGTGATTTTGAGCAGAAAGAAGAAGACAAGAAGCTTTGACTGCAACTCCGATCCCGCAGTAATAGCCGATCACACTCTGAAGAGCTGTAAGTATTCGTGCGGCAATCTCACCTACATAGAGAATCCCTACTCCTGCAGTAGACCAGTCTGCCACCCAGAGGCTGCTATGAATACCTATAACGCTTGGACTTGGCATCAATCAAGATCGAGACCTTTTCTTCACGACTATGCAGCAGTTGATGATGTATATCATTCGGCAACTGTTCGTAGACCTACGGACAACGTTCCTTTAGGATACAACCAGTGCCCACCGGCACAGTTTCATACCTATCTAAGGCCAGCACCATTTGGTCCATACCCTGCCACTGCAAGTCCAACGAGAAACATTCCATTTCAGTTTCCGGACGGCGCTGTTATGGATCCGAACCATAGTACCATGAGGGATGGAAGAGGGCTGAGGATGCAGAACAGTTCAGGAGAAGTCTTGGGAAGGAATCTTCGTTCAGCGCCTAATCTACTAGAGGCTTCAGAAGCGGAAGCAGCTGATGCTGCACCCACACGAGAGCAGGCTCAACCCCAGACACCCTCCAGCCCATTTTATTCTCTGCTCGAAACTGGTCAGTGACGAGATGGCGACTGAGTAAAGCAAAAGAACTACTCAACCTAATTATCTGTTTATATAGAAAGTACATGTATAGCAGTATTTTTTATGATTTCAGAGAAGACATTCGTAGTTGTTATTATGAACTCTCGATAAAATGATCGCATTATTGTTCGCTGATCAGTTATAATTGAAATTATGTAGATTCCAAAAGTCAAATGCATGATATGTTAAGTTTCATATGCATTGGTCTAATGTGCAGAGAAAGGGATCCAGCTCTAGGTGTTGAAAAACTCTGCCTTAATCCATACGGAAAAATATTCGTTATAAATTGAATATTGAAATTCTAAGCTGTAAATGACCAAGTGTTTGGGAAAAGGTTGATAATAGGCAGTAGCAAACGTCCACAGAGTACCTATGCCGTCTCTTCAAGTGAAAAGAATAGAAATCGGGGGTTTAAAGCTCTAGAAGAGTTTTGAGCTTTAGATTATGGTCATTCTTGTCAGCATAGAAACTAACGTCGGCTCCTTTAGGCATTGATGACTCCATGGGCTTGATCACCAGCTGAGACACAGTGGGCGTGGCTGAGACACAATGGGCGTGGCTGAGACACAGTGGGCGTGGCTGAGACACAGTGGGCGTGGTTGAGACACAGTGGGCGTGACTGAGACACAATGGGCGTGGCTGAGACATAGTGGGCGTGGCTGAGACACAGTGGGCGTGGCTGAGACATAGTGGGCGTGGCTGAGACACAGTGGGCGTGACTGAGACACAATGGGCGTGACTGAGACACAATGGGCGTGGCTGAGACACAGTGGGCGTGGCTGAGACACAATGGGCGTGGCTGAGACACAGTGGTCGTGACTGAGGCACAGTGGGCGTGGCTGAGGCACAGTGGGCGTGGCTGAGGCGAAGTAAAAGCGAAACAAGCTTAAGCCAGGCATATCGTTAGTTTTTGCTGAAATGGCAAGTCAGTGACGGGTAGAAGCACTGGATTTGCACCCTGTACCTACTGAGCCGCTGTCCCGCTCTCGAAGAACTTGCCAAAAAGCCACCGACTCAGCCCCATAGGTGAGGCAGAAAACTAGTCTTAGGTGATGCATATTAGACGTAGTTGAAGCATTGTAGGCGTTACGTGAATAATTGCGTGTACTGTTCAAGTCAGTTTTTTCCTTGATAAAAAATGTAAATGATCAGCGGATTATAATTTTCAGTTTTGGTATAATGCACGTTCAATGAAAGATTATTGCAAAAATCTGCATGTAAGTATTTGAACATTGTATTTATTAAGCAGGAATACAATATGCAGTATATTCCAGAATAAAGAGAGAGTAATGTTATCGTAACTATTAATTTATACGAATGGAATTTTGTTTTATTTTATTTTAATACTGATTATTATTTGTATTATATTTATATTTGCATTTTATGTGTTACTAATAACACATTGTATGCCATTATATGCATATGAATGTAAGTAACTGTACAAATTACATTCTGTAGATAATGGTTTATGTTTTACGCAATTATATCGCTAAGTATGAATATTATCAATACTGCAGTAACATTTACTTCGTGTAATGTGGTAAGGGCTCAACAGATTTAGAACACCTTCCGGGTATATTTGTATATTTTGGCGTAAAATTCAGTCTTAACTCTCCAAGTTAAGACTGTTACAATTAACAATTAACAACAGATAAACTTGCATTACATACTCTTTGTTATAAGTATTATAATAAGTGTACAACAATAGAAGAAATACAGTATTTCGATCCTACTTTAAATAGAGAAATGCGATAAAATATCAAAATACTTGATCAATATGAAGTGAATCTAGATTTGTTTCTGTGACCGACATCAAATTCAACTAATACGTTCTTGCTCTACGTTTAAGATCCAATTTCGAGTATTCCGCTTATCAAATTGATCCTAAAATATATTTGTGACTTTATCCTAAAAATATATGATGAAGCCTTTATAACACCAAAGCGAATGCCTCTGTTTGTACAGTTTATAGCAGAATATTTGATATTCTGTTGGATGTCCCGAGCATAATTCAATATTCTATTATTCTGAGCATGATACATGATTCATGATTCTGTGCATGACTCAATTGATGTTATTCAATTTCAATTAATACTTTTATGCAATTTGATATTTATATATATGTATTTTAGTTATAGTGATTTTAAATTTACTCGAAACTGTGATTCTCCGTGTTGTGTCCGGGTTGTATAAGGAATAGACCAACCGGTAACTGAACGTGTCGTAGAGGCGACTAAAGCACTAAGATCCAAACCAATGTCAGAAAAGGCATTCGGTTGGTGAGCGCTAAGACTTCAGAAATTGCTACAAAATGTAGGAAAGGGATGAAAAATAGGGGATTGATATGGTATGGGACATAGAGGAGTAAAAAAGGTCTGTTCATATGTGGTCCCTAGTTAGACTGGGATTAAAGAGAAAATGATGAGGATGAGGATTTATAGCGACTTTCAAATAGTATTGTATATATTTTACTGTTAACTAATAGAATACTTAAGAATCCGCAGGTCTCAAGTCTATTCTTAAAACTGTGATATTTGTAAACTTGTAAACTAGATGCAGTTTGTATATTCCATTTATTACAGTATTTAAGATGCAATATACATGTATATGTGTATATATTTACATATATTTACAAATATTTATATACTGCATATAATTATATGTACATGTACATACATAATTTATATACATATATATAAATTTTATTATATATATGTATATTATATATACATATATATAAAGTTTATTTTAATTTTAACATTAAAATAAACTATATATACTGTATATATATATATATATATATATATATATATATATATATATACAGTATATATAGTTTATTTTAATGTTACAGATTTTTATGATGAAGTTTGATCTATTGGTCAATTTAATAAATAATATAGATAGGCCTACAACTAGGCCTATATCTATACTTGCTTTCGAGTGAGGAAACTTACGTTACCAGTAGTTTTACCAGCTTTTTAATATTTGTGCACTTTAACATAGTTTAGATAAGATTAACAAAGAACATTGGTGATTAACTTCTTTAGACTATTAAGACTAATTCGTCGTTATCAGAATCCCTCAAGAAAAATTGTATATCAAAAGGAATGTTATAGATGATTTAAAGATCCACTCGTATGTGGACATGAAGAGGAAAACGGAAAATAGAGATGAGCGCAGGCGTTATATCTCAAGAACCTGCCAATAATCAGTGCACTAAGAGAGAGAGAGAGACTATTAAGAAAAATCATTATCACCTGCGGACGACGCCATAGCATCTTAATTATCATTAATCATTAATGATACTAGATAGTATTCTTATAAATAGTCTGGGCCTATAGAATAACGTATCTAAATGTGCTTAAGTAAAACATCTGAGATATTGGAGACTCTAAATACGGTATAAATGGTAGGTATATACACATACTTGTGAACAGTAGATAAATGCTAATACTATGCACCGATAAGAGGAACACTAGTTGAGACTAAGAATTATTTACAAATTAAATATTAATAAATTTATAATTAATTACTCTCTTTCTCTCTATCTCTCTCTCTCTCTCTTAGTGCGCTGCCCACTGGCAGGTCCATGATATATAACGCCTCCACTCTTTTATTTTATTTTATCCGTCTAATCTAGATAATGAAATTATTAAGATCAATAATCTTAAAATTAAGATAAATGACTGTGAACTTATTAGATCTAATAGTGTTAATTTCCTAGGTGTTTGGATTGATGATAAATTATCATTTGATGAACATATAAATCAATTAGCTAAAAAAATTAATTCTTTGAATTCAATGCTATTCAATCGTAAAAAATTCCTACCCATTAATTGTCGCTTAAAGTTATTTCACGCACTTATTTACTCACGTATTTGTTATGGTATTGAAATATACGGCAATACTAGTCGATCGATGTTGCATCCATTGCAAGTTACAATGAATAAGGTACTAAGAAATCGTCAAGAGCAAAATAAATTTTGCAATGTTAAAGAATTTCATCAAAATTTTAATGTACTTCCTCTTAATTTATTATTTAAATTAGCAATTGGTAAACTAATATACAAATATATTCAATCTGATAGCAATAGGACTGCTTCCAATATTAATAAAGATTATTTTGTCAACAGAACTGCCAATCATGAGTACGAGACTAGACTATCACAAACTAACTATTTGTATTCTTATTCCAATGTGAAAAATTTTAACTCGACTACTTTTACTAGTGTTCAAATATGGAATAGTGTACCCGATTCCATAAAAACGGCTAGAAATGTATATAATTTTAGTATCCTATATAAATCTTTTTTATTCAAGAACTGGTAAACTATTCTGATAGAAGCACTTTCCCTTACCATATAGGCGACTAGCTAGATAGAGCAATGCTCTCACTAGGGACCGATTAATTGGTATTTGGATTGTTTTAATTTTACATCATTGATTAGGCCTATGTTGTAATCTTGCACTTTTATTTCTCTTTTTATACACTTTGTATGTATGTGACTTTACACTGATGTTTGTTGTCGAAAATAAACATATGTCTCTCTCTCTCTCTCTCTCTCTCTCTCTTCTCTGTCGTCCGCTTTCCTCTTCATTTCCATACATGAGTGGGTCTTGAAATCATCTAACATACCTAATCTCGCCCTGCCCCTGTCTCTTTTTCCTTCCATTATACCTTCTATGACCTCTATTAATTTACACATTTGTACTAGTTTACAGTATATAGCTGTACCTGTTCGTGTAACGAACGTTATTCTTGTAATGGCAACAATGCTAAACTAGCTATAGATGATTTCTATAACAATATTGTTAACGCGCTGTTAACAGCAGAGAGCACTTCCATTCCTAAGATACCTTCTTCAGCACTAAAACCATTCTGGAATGACCAACTGAATGAACTTAAGGATAAGTCTGTCATGTGGCATCGTATTTGGCATGATATGGGTCGACCAAAAACTGGTTTGATCTTCTCCATTAAGAACGATGCAAAGTTCAAATATAAACTAGCCATTAAAAAGTAGCTGAGAAATATGGAAGTAGGTATGATGAAGCCTCAATTTTGCATATTTCTAATAAAGACAGCACCGAATTTTGGAATGCTTGGTCTAAGAAAATGCATACTGGTCATACTAATAACAATAAGATATGTGTTAATGGTTCCAGTTCGGATAAGGTTGTTGCAGATGCCTTCATGAATCATTTTCAAACTGTATACTGTGATTCCGGTCTGGCTACCAACGCTAAAACTGAGTTTGAATGCTTGATGACTAAAAGTTTAGCTCCAATGTTTATGCTCCTGATATGTCTTGTTTAACGGTTGAGCTAGTTGATCGTTGTATACTTAAGCTTGCTATAGGTAAGGCTTGTGGTCTTGAAAATTTAATGTTTGAAAATCTAATGTATGCACACCCTGCACTAGTCGTTCAGTTAACTAACCTATTTAAAAGCATTGCTATCCAGGGTTATGTTAAGGGTTCAGTACAGGTTATATTATCCCGATAATTAAGGACAAACTTGGTGATAAAAACGACGTCAACAACTATAGAGGTATCACATTAATTGCACTCATTTCTAAACTGTTTGAGTTAGTCATTCTTGATATATGTAAGGATTATCTTGTTACTAACAACCTCCAATTTGGTTTCAAGGTAAACTCAGGTTGTAATCATGCAATTTCTATGATGACTGAAGTCCTTAAATATTTTCTAGATAATGGTAATAGTGTGTTTATGGCCACACTTGACCTGAAGAAGGCATTCGATAAAGTTAACCACTTTAAATTATTTACAAGTCTTATATTGAAGGGCATTCCTTTATGAATTATAATTGTGCTACAGGACTGGTATTCTAAGTTAAATGTCTGTGTTCGTTGGAATGGATCCTATTCTCATAATACTTGTGTTAAAAGTGGCGTGAGACAAGGTAGCTCTCTATCGCCGGCTTTATTTAATATCTTTATTGATCCTTGCATTAATGACCTAAAATCTCTTAATGTAGGTTGTACCATTGGCGCACAATTTTTTGGTATGATCTTATACGCTGATGATTTGCTTCTTATTTCACCAACGGTGCTCGGTTTACAAAAGATGCTAGATCAATGCTCAATTTCGTTTGATAATTTACTATTGGAATTCAATATAGATAAATCTATGTGTGCTGCGATTGGGTTAGGGTCAGACTGTGAAATTTCTCCAATGTCTCTAATGAAAAAACCATTAAACTGGGTAAAACGTTTTAAATACTTAGGTATTACTTTTATGGCAAGTAAAAATCTAATGGTTGATACCAATTTGATTATTATAAAATTTTACTCTAGTTGCAATAATATATTGAGTAAATCAGCTTATTTAACTGAGCTGACAAGATTGAATCTCTTAGAGTCCTAACTGAGCTGACAAGATTGAATCTCTTAGAGTCCTACTGCTTGCCCATTTTAACCTATGCCACTGTTAGTATTTCACTTAGAAACGATCAAATTCATGATTTAAATGTTGCCTGGAACAGTATTTATAGAAAGCTATTTAACTATCATAAATGGGAATCTGTTAAGCCAATTATGATAGGGTTGGGTAAGTTGGATTTTAAGCACATTAGAGTTAAACTTATGTTTAATTTCTTTAGAAGCATCCTAAATAGATTCAGTATAAATGTAATTTTAAATTATTTTGTAGTTAGATATTTGTTGAGGGATTTAGATAAAATGTGTCATTGTTTTAGATTGCCTATAAATTGTTCGATGGCTCTGGACAATAGATTGTCTTATGGTAGAAGCGTGTATTTAATTTACGAAGCTTTTCATGCTAGTGCTGGTATTAGCAGAAATTCTAGTTAAGTTTCTAGTATTTCATTTTTGATTGTTTTGTGATCCTATGTTTTTGTGTGCATGTGTGTGTATATATTTATATGTGATGCATCTTGTTCCTGTCTGCTGTTTTTGAGGAATAAGGAAATGAATATATTAATAGACCATCCCCCTTAGAACATGTCCTTATTACTATTCTTCCTATTTCTTTTATAGTCGATACATTTATCAAGTGTCTATCTGCACAAACTCTCTCAAGAATTTCCTCATTTGTAACCTTTTGAGTCCATTTAATCCTCTCTATTTTTCTCCAAATCGACATTTCCAATGCCTCCGGTTTTCTAATATATTCCTTCCTTAAGGTCCATGTTTCACATCCATATAATAGCGTGGTCCAAACCAAAGTTTTCACTTTCTTAATCTTTGTGTCTTTCTTTAGACTTTCTGTTAAAAATTCTTTCCTATTACCAAGTAGTTATTATGGGAGAGTAAATCAATAAGAGCATATGACTAAGAAAGAATATATTAATAATAATAATAATCATCATCATCATCAGCATCATTATCATCATCATCATCATCATCACCTTGGCCAGGCTCTTAATTGACTGAGGCTCATTCAGATTATTATTTATCCGTGGCTAAGCCATCGCGTGGGCTAAGCCGATGGCTTGTTAGCAAATTGCTCCATTGCAGATCAGTATGTGCGGGGTTCAAATCAAGTTCTCTCCGGTCACTGGCATGGTATCGATCGGGAAACTAACGTTAATCTTTGCTTTAGCTTTATTTGTTGTATGTCAATCATATTCTGTCAGTGCTCAATAATAATAATTTAGGTAATAATAATAATAATAATAATAAAGGTTTAACGTCCGTTTCCTCATCCAGGGATGATGTCAGGGACGTCCCCAACAGCACACATCACTACAGATCAATTCACCCAGATCAATCTGCGAAAGAAATGTGCTGAGGAGAAGTAAGGTCCTAAACGAAAGCCAGTCCGGTGATCAAAAAATGGTCAAGGTAGATTGATTATGTCTATGGTGGGAAAAGGTAAGTTTTAAGCTTGCTAGGGAATGTTGAAAGAGAAGAACAAGAGCGAAGATTAGCAGGTAAAGAGTTCCAGATTGTGGGTGCTGCGTAAGAAAATGAACGTCTGCCCAATGACGTGAGAATATTTGAAACTGAGAGAAGATTGGCATCGGTGGAGCGAAGTGTACGTGATGGACGATAGGGAAGAAGAATTTCAGATAAGTAAGAAGGTTTGCCAAATCGCAGAGTTTTGAAAGTTAATAGAGCTATTTTATATTTTATGCGTTGATTAACAGGGAGCCAGTGAAGGCTGCGAAGTAGAGAAAGAGAGCGAAATTGAAGTCGAGAGGACTAACAAACAATACATGCAAGAAAATTTTGGACGTGCTGCAAACGATTGAGAGAAGAAGTAGGCAACCCATGTAATAATGAATTACAGTAGTCGAGCTTTGAATGAACGATAGAATTAGCAAGGATAGTGGCTGAATTTCTAGTAAGGGAAGGACGTATTTGGCTAATCTGACGGATCTGAAAGAAAGAAGCGCGACAAACAGAAGAGATGTGGGATTTTAAGTCAAGGTTTTCATCAAATATTACTCCAAGGTTTTTTGCGGATCGAGAAGGTGAAAGAGTAAGATTCTGAAAAATAACAGAGTTATGGGTAATTTTACTTCTTTGCAAAGGAGTGCCAAAATTAAAAGGTATTCAGTTTTGGAGTAGGTAGCAACAGGGGAAGATAATGAGAGTAATTCACAATAGTAGATATCACCTATCTTTACCAAAGAAAAAGTAAAATAGACACGCATTACAGTGAAATGATCAATTATGTTGATATCTATCACTTTTAATACTACATGTTTTAACCGTTAAGCAAATTAGGCAATTTTCCGTATAATCAGTCCAGTAAATGTCCGAGACTTTAATCTTGGTTCTGCGCGGCCGGGAATCGAACCTACGAGAGTTCAATTCACCTCAGGATCTGTCATTTAAAAGTTCATGACGTTAATCAACTGCGCTATTTATACATTACAGGTTTGGTATATAGTTAACAAAATCTATATAGCAAATCTGTGTTGTATTAATTTAAGATTTGGTAAAAGCAAAGCCTTTGAAATGTGATGGACCGTTATGTTGTTGCAGAGATCTTTTAATGAGAAAATCAAAAGTCGAAAGTCAATTGAACTCCATTTGATGCTGGTACATGTGTAATGTAGATTTATTTATTCTTCATCACTGATGCAAATCTTTGCACAAATCTTAGTTTCTCGTGGAAATATTGAACTTTAAAAGATGTTAAACTAGCGAAATATTTATTCGATGCTCAGTATGGAACTTAACTCTTAAACGATATTTGTGTCAAATAATTTGAAAGAATAAACGGAGCTGCGTTTAACACTTTACTACGTAATAACTACACAAATGCAGTAAATTATTAACATACTTGAGACTTTCTTTTGATCATTGGACTTCATCGTTTAGGTTCTCTTTAATGTTTTAATTGGGCACATTTTCAAACAAAGCAACTGAGGATGATTCAATTTGTAATGGCATCTGATGAAGGGAGATCGCTAGTTTCATCGTAATATTTCTGTAAAATAATACCAAAGTTATATTTTGATATTATCTGGCAGGGTCAAAGCAAAACATCATAGTTAAGCATGTAGCCAATCAGCAGAAAGAGTAAATAAATACAAATAAAACAAAAAAAAAAAAAAAAGGGGCCATTATTTGTGATAATACAGAAATAAATTCTCACAGAGGACAAAAACTACAACATGTCTTTAACTCTGTCTGAAGCTGTAATTGTTATCAATGAATAGACGCAATGACTAATGCAATTGTAACATTACATGCATAGAGCTACAAAAACCCAGCTTCTGAAACCCTGCGGTCAACCCATATTCTGTCATCCTGTTTGCTAATGATGTAGAGATTCATGGAAATGGCTCTGATTAGGTTGCCGCTATTGATCGTTTAAAATTGAGGTGGTAATTCGGATTAAACTTTTGTATAACTTCATAAGATAATATTGCAACGAGTTTGCGATTATCCTAAAAGTAATGAAAATGACTAACAATTATTGCATCCAACACAAAATAATTGTTAGAAATAAATTGATAGTAATTCGCTTTTGGAGTAAACTGTTACATTTAAATCATAAAGCATAATGTATTTGTTAACATACTTATACATGTACTATTAATAATTAAAATTAAGTTATCACCTAATATTTATTATTTTTATGTTGATTGATCTGTGTACAATCAATTAAAAAACTGTAAACTTGAAATAAAAGAATTTATGTTTTTCTCTGTAAGTGGTAAAGCCAGCTTGTGTAACGGATCGAAACACGATTTAATCAGGGTCATTAATTAGTTAATTAGTTCTTATCTACATTAATTACATGCACAGGTTTTACTCTAGTATGAGTAAAGTGCGCAGATACTGAATAAAATTTATATTCATAGTGATGAACTGGTGATAAGACTACTAGCGAATAGGACATAAGCATAATTGGAATATCACAGTTCAGCTTAATCATAGAATTAATTGTTTGTTAATATTAAAGTGACATGGGATTACATTAGACCTCACATTTTCGAAAGTCGAAAAAGTGTAATATAAAATTTGACCTTATTTGACAATACATGTACAATTAGTACTTGATGTCATCATGTCATCTGATCAGTCTCGCTCAATGAGATAAATCAGGTAACAATATAGGAACACTTAAAATTAGCACAATGAATTTTGAATTTTGGGAAGATATGTCATTACGTGTTTTAAGAGAACTTAAAAAAGATAGCCATGTGCCGCATAGCTTTAAATGGCATTTAGCATCAAAAACAGCAATAGATCTAGAATTTCTGTCCCCGGATATACATATACATAAGTATAGGTATGTATTGGATATGTGTAAACTAGTTAAATATATATATAAATTATATACCTACATATAGATACATGTATGTATATATATATATATATATATATATATACAGGGTGAGTAAAAAAATGATTACACCGGCAAAAAGTTTTAATATCTCAGGGTGTTGTTAATATTTTCCAAAAATACTTTTACCAATTACTAAAGGAGTAATTTCTAGTGGGGTGTCCAATTTTCATCCATTTTGGTGCATAGATTGCCAGTTATACAAGTTTAAGAAGAGCAACCGCCCATTTTTTAATGTACTGTAAATGTAAATTATATTCAATTTAATTTTTATTTTGGCCCTGAAAAGGGCCGCTGTAGTGGTTCACAAAGAACCAGTTGCATCTGCTAGCATTGCTGACTATTAGATATGCTTTCCTCCCGCTGCTACGCAGGACTGCAGTCGCTTTCGGAACGCTAGGACAGCCTTGTTGATTCCAGCTTGGGGAACTCTCTCCCAGATCGACTGTAGCACTTCCTGCAGTTCTGCCTTGTTTTTAGGCTTCGACTCGTGTTTCTGATAGAGATGCAGCATGGTTCCCCAGACATGATAATCCAGAGGATTTAGATCGGGAGAGTTCGAAGGCCATTCATTCTTCATTATGAAATCCGGATTTCTCTCTCTTATCCATTCCTGTGCATGCCGAGATGCATGAACCGGAGCACCATTCTTCTAAAAGATGAAACCATTTGGTAGAAGAGGATAGCAATCATCAAACAGCTCTGGAAGCAAAATGTTGACGTAATACTGAGTGTTCACCTTTACCTTCTCGTCAATGATGTGCAATCTGCCCTTACCGTTGCAGCAAACGCCATTTTTAGGTAAAAATGGGGGGTTGCTCTGCTGAAACTTGCATAACTGGCCAATCTATGTAACAAAATGGATAAAAATTGGCCGCCCCATCAGAAATTAGTCCTTTAGTAATTGGTAAAAGTTTTATTGGAAAATATTAACAGTAGCCTGAGATATTCAAACTTTTTGCAGGTCTAATCTTGTTTTTACTCACCCTGTATATATATATACATGTATATATATATATATATACATATATATATATATATATATATATATATATATATATATATATATATATGGGCCTACATATAATATATATATATATATATTATGTATATATACATATACATGCATGATTTGATTATGCAATTGCTACAGTAGGTGATCAATATATACGTAGCAAATTATGCAGTAGAGAATTACACGTGTTGACGAAATTGTGCAGTTCCTGAATGTAGTATACGCGCCACTAACTTGACGTCGAGATAATTTGTTTTGGCTTCGTAAGTTCGTATCCGGTCCGTCTTAACAGATCTATGACCGTTAGTCGTTTCACAAAGTGGTGCAAGTAGGTCAAAAGTAAATGCTACTCATTCAAAATTAGTTATATAACAGTAAACTAAGCGAACTAAAACATTTCATCCTAGGCATTTCAGCATAGGAAAATTATAGTTATTTAGTTTATATAATTTCACACATGACATGCTGCTTGTTATCTGGCTGGTCTTTTCTGTTGATACCGCATTAATTTGTATTTTTCTCTCTTGTAAAGTCTAAATAGCTTATGAATAAATCAATTGACAGATTTAATAATGTTAATCTTCGACGCTTCTACTACCAATTAGTGAAAATATTTCTTATTTTTTACATATTAATTTACTTGCATGTTTATTACTCTGATGCCGGTGTTTTACCAATAGGCCTATACATGTACATGTATCGTGTATAAATTGTTTATGTTACATCTAAAACTAAACTGCTGTATAGTAAAAAATGTTCAAAATATGCTGTGTTTTATCCATACACTATGTATCTTGTAGCTTGGGAAAAATACGGCCTCTGAGATGGTTTTCTTTGCCTTCCTCAGTTCTTGCTTTAGGTGCTGCCTACATTACGTTATCGTTTGGTCTATTCTACTGAAGAATGACCTGAACAAAACACTGACAATTTATTGATATCGACACATTAACTAATAAATATTGACTTTAAGTTTAAAATCTTTCATAACTAAATAATATGATGCTGATATACCGTGATATGCATTTAATAAACTTAAATATATTAGCATTCGTTAAGTAATTAAATTTTTAGCTGATTCATGTTAACTCCTAAGTAAATGTTTGTTTCATAATTTCATTTCACAGAATCTCTCAAAATGAATTTAAATTTAAACATTAATTTTCTTGGGATATCATCTTCGACTGGATTTCGAAGTTTCCCTTATTATGATCCGCCAATGTATACGAGAGCTGCGTTAGCTTCTCTTTCAGTTGGTAGAATATGGATAAACGGTTTAGTAATGTCCTGCCTTATTCAGGCTATTGTCACTGGTCAAGTATTCAATCAGGAAGGATCTTCACAGACTCAGTCTCTCATAAGTGGCTCTAATATTAGGCGCAGATCAACAGTTCAGTATTCTGTTCCAGGTAAGGCATTTCTCTCTTCTACTAGTTTATTAACTTTTAAGTTTAACAATTGTTTAAACGTTCTTTGGAGCTTTAACGAATTTGTATCTTTCGTAATTTTAGAATGCAACGCAATAGCTACAAGTTTGGTCTTATTTGTTGCAGTAATGGTTCGTAGCTTAGGTTCTAGTATGGCTTACAGCTTTTTAGTCTCTAATTTACTCAGGTTCTCTTTTGTCTAGTGTTGGTGCGCCTTGGCATGGACTTCTTTAAATATAGCATCAATAGATGCAATATTGCAATTAAATACCATCTAGAAGTCTAAGGCCTTGGTCAAAATATGTCTCTTCTTCCTTGATTTCATAAGAAAAGCACTTAAGCTACTCCTCCATTAGGCGTCTCTCTCATCAAACAAAACCACGCACGATACAGCAACAACCAAACAGTAATTAGAATGGCAATGCTGAATCAATGACAAGATCGAGCACTTTTGAACTTGAACCAGGCTGACGAGAAAAACCGGAAAACCAGTCCAGAAACTTGAAATTAATTATTTTTCTTCGGGTACCAGCTGTAACATTTAGGTACTATTTTAGCATATTCTAAAATAAAAATATTTTAGACATGCGCACAACATTCGAGATTCTTTTTCTGAAGTTAATTTCTTGGGACCGTACTTCTCTTTGAGCACATAGTCCGGTGCATCCATAAAAAGAGATGAAAAATACATCAAAAATCTCAGCCGAATTATTAAAGAGTAACTTTCATCTGCAGTGTATCAATGTGTGGTCAATTTCTAAATTATAGTGTCATCTCTCTATCTCTTACTTTCTCTCTCTTTTTCTCTCTCTCTCTCTTAGTACACTGCCAACTAGCAAATCCATGGTTTATAAAATCTCCAATCTTCTCTTTCTTCCATTTTCATTTTCATGTCCACAAACGAGGGAATCTTCTAGCTGAAGTTAATTTGAAACTAAGAAAACTAAGAAATTTGGAACTAAGACACGGAGGAAATAGCAGCGGCAATATGCTATTACCCCTTTTAGTGTCAGAGACTTTGAAGAATGAACCGTAAACTGCAACCGTATACCAACAGTGTCGTCGTAGGAGACAGAACAAGAACTGAGGAAGGCAAAGGGGAACCACCTCATACTCAATACTATTCCCAAACTATGTGCTACATTCAGATATGGATAAGGCATAGCCTTATGAAGGGATTAACTCGTCAATCGATATAGTACTCTTCATGAAGCGTGAAAGCAGAATACGAGAAGGAATATAAATCTTAGACTTGCCACTTGCAAGAGAAAGAGAGATGCCATTAGATACATTATTATTATTAGCTATTATCGTTTCAGTTACGTGATTTGAAATCAGCGTACTGCATAATTATATATTACTATTAGTGATATATTTCTATATTTAAATTTATTAACTTTGCTTGGTAATGTTTTTAGATTTTCGAGCTAGATGTGAGAACGAGAGCTTCACTATAAGCTGTCAAGTTACTGAAGTCATAACTATTGCATCAGCAGCTGTCGGTAGAATGGGTCCTAATAAATGCTTTAGTTTTCAAGAAGCGACCTTCTTTTTAATGGACATAAAGTTTGAAATGGAAAACTCTTGTTCGGGAATGCGTTACTGTTCACTCGGAGTTAACAGATGGACCTCAGCATATGAATCTTGTCGCCCTCCAAATCAGAGATGTCTATTGGACCTAGACTTTAGATGTCTCCCAGGTATATTCTATTTACAAGTTTAATTTAGATATAATAACTCAAGCATCAAACACATAATATTATAGTGTCGTAGGGAGAACATGACGAATTAGAGAAGATTAAGACATACAGGATCTGGGATGGAGATCGGGGACTTTAGTCAATACTCTGATCACCAAAATATTTGATCAACAGATTAATGCATTTTTGCATGAAATAAATTACTTTTCATCTAAGAAACTAGTATATCTTGTTGATCAAACACAAGGACATCAACAGAAATTTAGCCTTCTACTGCTCAATGATTCAGTAGCAATTATAAAAAGCTCTTATATCACAGATTTACTGCTGATAGGATGTTGAAATTATAATAAACGTTTATACAGTGCCATTCCAGATATGCCAGAGTCGCTTTTATTGAAGTTTCGGCAACTAAGGATTGTTTTGGATAACCAAATATAGATTAATCTATCGGCTATTTATAACAAAACATACTTTCTATACTTTTATAGAGTTCCGTGCTCATTTATAAAATTTGACTGCTCTTAAACTCAGTTTAATAATTAACAAGTACACGAAAGACATAGACAGATACATACAGATACATACCGATTTAGCTTTTTGTAACGTTGCATGAATTACATGTACTACTATCAACAGTCATATAAATAAAATTCTGTAATATTCTACACGCAGTAAAGGCCCCTCCAAACTGTGATGGACGACCGATATTAGATCTGCCAGGAACCCTGTCTAGCGCTCGCTATCTCACTGATTCTTCTGCCTATGTCGTCTGTCCTTGGAACATACGAGTATCAAGAAGTAAGTTCATCAACCTCACTCTGGAAGACTTTACCTCGCGCTATGAGGGTCGCTGTGTGGAATATGGATCAGTGACAGAGAGCGGAACGAGCAACTATAGTGGCTCGATCCGCTACGATATATGTGGTGGAAATCATGGAGCAATCTGGAATCATGTATCTGAAGGAAGCTCAGTTATTGTGGCGTTAAATAGACAGGCTGCTGCTAACCATAGATTTCTTATTCACTATTCAGGTAGTCTATTATCATTTTCATTTTTATAGCATGAATAAAAGACTTTAGGGTTTGAAAAAGGCAATTCTATCAAACGATGATGCTGACTAACCTCCCAGTTATTTGAGGTTGTCCAGTTTAGAAGAACGACAATAGCACATGAAATGAAACATCTCAGACCAGAATGAAAATCGTTTCAGGGAACTAATATTAATGAGCTGATGTGAAAGTAAAATCTCGGATATTCACGATACTAGTTATACTGAAATTTGAGTAAAAATTGCCTAACGGTTTAGACATGTGGTATTAAAAGTGATAGATATAAACATAGTTGATCATTTCACTATAATGCGTGTTTACTTTACTCCATGAGAACTTACTGAGAACTTAATAAGTAATACAGCGATTCATGAAACTTTACTAATACTTACTAAGTACTTTATTAGTACTTTACTAAGTACTAATATAAAATGTATCTGTATCTTCAATATCTGACTTATTTTAGTCGTAGGGTGCCCGCCTCTTGTTGCCCTGCCTGATTCATGGATAGAACATCTCGACAGATTTAACGCTATCATCCAGTGCAACTTCACAAACGAGCATTGGCAGTACAAGTGTATTGGCACCAACTGGATTGGAGATTTAAGTGCCAGCAGAACTTGTGCCAGATATCCGTCTGGTGAGTATAATCAAATAATTCTTCAATAGAGAGAGAGAGAGAGAGAGAGAGAGAGAGAGAGAGAGAGAGCATTAGGTTAGAGGTTAGAGAGACTAGAGAGATAAGTGATTAATAAATTAATTAACGAAATAATTTTTAAATTGCTGGTTGAAATATAAAATTGTAAGAACTTTTGAAAACATGTTAAGAAAAACTATAATTATTTATTTTCGAACGAAATTGTTATTTGTCAATGTAGTAGTTGTTATATAGGAGTTCAGAGATAATTATCATAACGCCATTTTTCTTTGACTAAATTTTACGATATGTTCGGACAGTGACCACATTTTATTACATATGTGCCTAACACATTTATAATTATTTTATACAATAAAGTACAACCTTTTTGTTTAATCATTTTTTGACATCCCAGGCAAATCTTAGCACTGGGGAAATGGAGTTTGTCATGTGTGTATAATTTCAATAATTAGCTAGCCTAAGGGGGAGGCGACCGTCGCTATCCGTTGTATTTTAATTGCGTTCCACGTCATTTCTGGATGAGGAAACTGACGCTAAGTCAGCGAAGTTTCCTTCAACCTAATCTCGGACATGGGATATCTCCCTCGAGTCGAATTTGAGACAGCGAAGGGAGTCATACCCCTCAGGTTTTGAGGCATGTAAATACTCCTTCTCCTCAATTAAGCTTTCCGTTTTCATTTTTGTGTTCCGTAGTCTGTTAGCGCTACTTCTTCCTTCAATATATTCTACAATGTTAACGTTAATCTCGGATTTATTCTGACGACACTTAACTATTCTGAGTGATATTCCTCAATAACGAGCTAATTTTATTGAAGAAATATTCGATTATGCTAGTATTCGTGCTATAAATCTCACTACTTTTATTTGTTTTAGCAGCAGAATGTCCTCCTATTGTCGCTCCACCCGATTCATGGGTTCAATATGTTGACAAATCTAGCGCGATCATCTCCTGCAATTTGACAAGCGAGCACTGGAGGCTGCAGTGTATCGGATCTACCTGGCACGGAAACCTCAGTCGAACTTGTGTCAAACCTTCAACAGGTGACTACAAATAAACTAATTAAGATAGAAACATTTTTAAAGAAAGTCAACAGAGAATACGTAGAAATTACAATTGCAGACGAACATGATATTGGAGTAGATGGCACATAATTATATAAGAGTTATCATGGAGAAGGCAAACTTAGCGATCAACTCAGAAAACCTTGTGCGGTTGCCTGGTATGTAAATATTAACACTAATATTCACACCGATCAGTGCACTTCTCAGTGGCAGATCCATGGTGTATGACTGATTTATTCGATCGTACGTTCTTTTTCAAGTCGAAATAATATAGCGTAAGAACTAATTAATATTCATACTTAATACATTTATCTCATATAATTTATTATTATTATAACATTAAAAAGTTATTATATCGTCTACATACTTTGTACTCAGTTTTCATTGTTACAGCTTCGAATTCATCCTTCAAACCATGAAGATTTTAGTTACTGCATGCTCTACAGGGTGAGTAAAAAAGGTGATAACACCTGCAAAAAGTTTGAATACCTCAGGCTATTGTTAATATTTTTAAATTAAACTTTTACCAATTACTAAAGGACTAATTGTTGATGGGGTGGCCAATTTTCATCTATTTTAATCTATGGATGGGCCAGATATACAAGTTTCAGCAGAGCAATCCCCCATTTTTTACATAAAAATGCCGTTTGATACAACGGTAAGGGTAAATTTGCACTTCTTCGGCGAGAAGGAATAGGTGAACCCTCAGTTTTACGTCAATAATTTACTTTCTGAGCTGTTTTATGATTGCTATGCTCTTCTACCAAATGGTTTCATCTTTCAGTAGGATGATGCTCCGACTCATGCATCTCGCCATGCACATGAATGGATCAGCGAGAGAAATCCGCATTTCATCAAGAAGAATGAATGGCCTCCAAACTCCCCGGATCAAAATCCTCTGGATAACTAAGTCTGGGGAACCATACTGCATCTCTATCAGAAACATCAGCCGAAGCCTAAAAACAAGGCAGAACTGCAGGAAGTGCTACCAACCATCAATTTGGGAGAGACTGCCCCAAACTGGAATCAACAAGGCTGTCCTAGCGTTCCGAAAGCTGCTGCAGTTACCATTTGAAAAGCAGCTGGAGGAATGCATATCGAATAAGCAGTAATGCTAGCAGATACAACTGGTTCTTTCTGAACCACCACAAGCACCCTTTTCAGAGCTAAAATAAAATAAAATAAAATTTTTACTTACAGTACGTTCAAAAATGGGGGATTCTCTGTTGAAACTTTCATAATTGGCCAATCTAAGTACAATAATTGATGAAAATTGGCCACCCCATCAGAAATTAGTCCTTTAGTATTTGGTAGAAGTTTGATTTGAAATATTAACAATGGCCTGAGATATTAAAACTTTTTGCAGGTGTTATCACTTTTTTTACTCACCCTGTATGCAACTCCACTATCTTAAACATAAGCTTACAAAAACAACCTGAAACCTGAAGCAAGTGTAAACATTATGAAAGATCAGGGACTACAAAAAGAGTTATTAATAAAGAACAGTTTATTACATGCATAATTTTTATAACAGTCTATATTATAATATTGAAAACGAAACGTAGTAGATGGTTTTGAAACTATCGTGGATAGTCACAGGCAAAAATGCTGCTATCGAGTAGTTACTGCTTGGTTAGTTACACACCAGTGAGTTGCCAGTTAATTACTGTTACCTTAATCATTGTGACGGTAGCTCGAGTGTGTCGATTCGTCTTGAAGCCTTGTGCTTCTGAAGCTTGACGTTAAACACACTACAACCTACCTACCTGTTGCTAACGAGTCGTACAGCCGTTTGATGTTTGAAAATCTCTCCACTAGGCTAACCAACCAGAGCGCTGGAAATTTCTCATTAGGTATAGATCTAGATGTAATATTTGTTGGAGTAAATGAGATTATGACAGAATTAACACAGGAGATTCTTTCAGTATATAATACTGGTACATTCCCGTTTTACAAGAATAAAATTGTAAATAACTATAGGTATTTCTCTTTGAAGTCCAGTATACTAGAAACTTATTTTTAAATATACGCTTATTAGTCTAGGCAATTACAAGCAGCTTAACCCTTCTTTAAGACTAAACTTGTGTTACCATTGATTAAATACTCTTTCAGAAGCTCCTATTCAATCGAGTTCCACAGCTCCTGTTCAATCGAGGTCCACAGCTCCTGATAAATCGACCTCCAGAGCTCCGGATCAAACGAGTTTCACAGCCCCTGATCAGACAAGTTCCACAGCTCCTGTTCAATCGAGTTCCAGAGCTTCTGATCAATCGAACGAAATACTCTTACGTAAGTTCAATGTTAGCACAATTTTTGAAATAGTAGCCTTTAGCTACATCATGTCATTGTATTTTTCAGTTTTGTCATATTTTTTGTTATTCTTTTGCGCGTTTTTTGTCGTTTTATTATGCCATCATTAAATACATCAATGTTGTCCCGAGTGACAACAACAATACATTACAATGGTACACTCTTTAATTAGATTCATTTTCATAGTAGGTCCAATTGATCCAATTGATAGGAAGGTAATGTAATATTCTGAGTCATCTTCTATAAGACAATGGGTCATCAGCTATAAGACTCTGAGTCATCAGCTATAAGACTCTGAGTCATCAGCTATAAGACTCTGAGTCATCATCTATAAAACTCTGAGTCATCAGTTATAAGACTCTGAGTCATCAGCTATATGACTCTGAGTCATCACCTATAAGACTCTAAGTCATCGGCTCTGGATAAATCCGGCTGCGTGAGAATATAGATCAACAGAACACTGCAGTCATTAAAATTAACTTCTACTATAGATAACACAAAGTGAGCTTCGCAATATATACCAAATGTTGAACAAATTCGAATAAAGCGCCATTTTGAAAATTCTGTGATAGCATAAATTTACAGTATATATATATATACTGTATATATATATATATATATATATATATTAGTACGCATGTGTAATTATATTCGTGTGCAAACGTGAGTAACTGCGTTCAAGGAAACCTGTACCACAAAACTTCTGGAATAGTTCATTGACCTAATTACAAATATTTTTTAATTTACAGCTACAAGCCCCGGTTATTCTGATCAACCAAAAGCCCCTTCTTCAAGTAAGTAATCAAACATTTTAAGCGTAGATGTATTTTTACAGGTCTATTGAATCTTTGCCTCTTGATATAAAAAGAGCTCTTAGTTGGATTGCGTGATGTAGGCGTGAAATACAGTTGATCTTATTTAATATTTGGCTTGCTACTGAATCATATGATGCTTTGTTGAATTAAATGCACGTGTGGTTTTCTAAAGCTATCCACCTGACTTGCTTTACTTAGCCACCCATATTACTTAGCCACCAGGGTAACTTAGCCACCTACATGTATATTACTTAACTACTAGACATAATTAGTAACGGGATTGCTAAGTTTGGTGTTTGCTATAATTATGCCAGCTTATGAAATATTATGCAGTAGGTCACTGATTAGCTTGCCTTTTGTATTTGCCTTACAGTTATGAAATTATTAAATTTAAGCGTGTAACTCTTTCTGTGGACCATATTTTAAGTTTTTACTTTTGAAATAAATTTATAGTTATGATATCATCGAAATGAATAACGGTTTAGCTATAACATATTTTATTTGATAAACGGTTAAATGATAAATTAGTTAATTAGTAAATTAGTTAATTAGTAAATTAGTTAACCTTATTTGGTGAAATTAAGGATGACTAATTAATTTAGTTTATTAAAATTCCACTACACTGTAGTTACATGTAAGTCATGTATGTCTTAAATCATTGCTGTAAGTAATATAGCCTAGTTTGAAAGACAGCGAAAACATTTATAGTCAAAGTCAATAACAATAATAATAATAAGATATCATCATCTCTATTCTCATTGGCTGATTAAGGAGTCTTGTTGGTGATGCTAATTTAGGTTTTATTTCAATTGTAAAAATGTTTTCCTGTGTTGGGTTTCGAAGTGTACAATAGGTACAATCCAATTTGTCTCTGCTTCCATAGTTGATCTTAAGAAGAAATATATAGTAGTGATAAAAAGCAACTATGCAACTATTACCGGTATGGGATTTGGTATATTATATTGGATAAAGAATGCGGTTTGAAGCTGATGATGTTGTAAGATGAATCTCTCGTTCTATGGGTGAACTAGCTTAAAACCTTGTAGAGCCTCTATTGACGTTAATGAATCAGAATGAGTCTTCTGAATATGATGCTGATGATGAATGAACATTCTGTTGAATCTATTTTATTATGCTGTCTCTGTGACTATTAGAGTTTTCCTAACTTGATAGTTATCAAACAACGACGTCGATAAAAATAAGAGTGCGTTTTAATATTAACACAGTAGTTGTACAGTTAGTAATATGTTTAAAATTAAACTATTTAAATTACCCTACAATATTGTTCTCTCTTTCTTTGTTTCTTTATTTCAATTTCTCTCTCTCTCTCTCCCTTAGTGCTTAAGCCCGCGGATGGCCCCCTTCTGCAACTCTGATTCTTGATTCCCGTTTTCCCGGCCGCTGATCAATCCTCCCGCTTCGTTCTCTGGCTCCATCCTCTCTCCGTCTCAATATTTCTCATATTCTAAATTTTCTTTCTACGTTTCATCTTTTCTATTCTTTTCTCACCACAACTGTGTACGACAACATTCGGACTGGACTGACTCAACTCAAAGCCAAACGCTTTCTTCTTCTTTGTTTCCACTTTGCCTCTAGCATCCAGTTGCTACGTATCTCCACGTTTCAACTTCTCACCAATCAGAACCTTGCACGTATTTTATTTCTATCATCTCTCCCCAGTTTCATTCCATAGTTCAATTAGTTTTCAAGAGATTACCTTATATGGCGTTTTCGCACTCTTCTTCCAAAGGCTTCCCTTCCAAATTCCCGACTCACGGCTTCCCTTTCAATTTTTATACACCAGGGCCATAATTTTGATATAAATAATTCTAATATTCTTCTCTCTGGAATACAACAATCCTTCTTTGCAAAAGCAAATTATTACTTTGGAAAAATATAAAGAGTTTGTGATGAGGTAAAACTTTCGTGGTTTTCTCGATTAATATTAATAAACTAGTAGCTAGTTAACTGAAAAAGTGCTGCAATTATATTCTTGAATTTACCATCTGAAGCGACAAAGCATTATATTTGTACTAATTATACTTATTTCTTATTTATGCTAAAATATACTAAATTACACTAAGTTGTACTAATTTCACTGAATTATACAACTTTATTGTATACAGATCTATGGATGCTGATTACAATGGGCGTGGCAATTGGTATAGCTGTTGGTACAGTGCTGATAGTCATCATTGTGCATCTCATGCGAAAGTTTGATTTCATCTAAGCATAATTTAATTAAGTCTAAGTTTAATTTCATTTAATTTAATCTCATACTGATATTATTTTGTTTATCCATTAACTCTGCAAAATGTTACACTTCTTTTCCATCTGGTGGCATTAGCTGTAATCAACACGTAAACCTTCCTTTCTTTTACTATTTATCCTTGGAGTGATTTACGGAAAATAAAAATGCGCCGTTTTTGAATCATTTTATTTTCTAGCATCAAATATCAATATCCGATGACGGTAGTAACACTGTATTTGTTATAATTATTATTATTATTATTACGATTATTATTATCCTACCTATGCCTATGTTATGTGTTATGCCTCTGCCTATATTTTTATTATTACTTTTGCTATTATTATTAAATACAGTTTATGGAGGCTTTAATTATATCTAATGTAATCTATGCTAAAATTTATTACTATTATAGTTATTATTATTGTTATTATTATTGTAATTTTTGTTAAAGTGCTAACAGTTTATTATGTAATTTTCGAGGACTACTCTACTGGTCGATATAAATATTTCGCCTATTATCTTACTTCACAAGACTTTCTCATCGATCTCCTCAGGTTGAAGAAATGGAATTTAAAGATGATCGTACAGCACATGTTCCAAGAGCCGAGTAACGCAGATACTTCTACTTTAATATAAATTTATTTGAAAAATTCATATATTTAATAAATACAATACAAATATAATACAAGCCATTTGTTAAACATTTCAATAGTATAAAATTGTAAATTTCCGTTTTTAATAAATTTGCTTCTATAAGAACATAGCACGACATGAAATGCTTATTTACGCTTGCAACATCATTTATGACTATACGTTTTGATTGCAGGAAGAGAAAGAGAGGTAGCGGAGAGGGTAGCACCCAACCGGCTACAATCCAACCCAGTACAGAGAGGTCTCTTCAATTTTCCACCGTCAACCCTACTAATGTGGTCGGGGAATACACTGATGCATCTGTCTATCACGTTTACGATACCATTGACGACTATGGCAGTTCAACTGGACAGCGGCCAACACATAACATCAGTCATAATCTACCTGACTATGCAAACCAGCCTTCTGCAGTGATCAACCCTAATCATGGCGCTACAGCCTCTCAGCCCGAGTATGACGACGACTGTGTATTGCATGAAGATTCAAGCAAAGGAGTGGACACTTACTACCAACCTAAGCCACTGTATGATTATGATTATGTGATACCTGCTGATTCCAGCAGAAGACTGAAGAGGGAAAAGAAGCCAATGACGGGTGGTAGTGATGAGCCTCGAGGGAATGCCTATCTGACTCTTCTACCGAATTAATTGCATCACTGACACCTTCCTCTCACTATAGACATTTTCGAGAGCACTGACACCTTCCTCACACTATAGACATCCTCTAGAGCACTGACACCTTCCTCTCACTATAGACATCTTCTAGATCACTGACACCTTCCTCACACTATAGACATCTCCTAGAGCACTGGCTCTATATTAGATATTATAGAGAGGCGTTGATACTAGATCTGTAGGTACTCTGGAATTCGTTTCTTCGCCTCAGAAGGCAAATAAATTGTAATTTCTCTATCTTTAATAAAAAATATTAAAAACTATTTTAATTGGAATGAGATAAGTCTCATTTGAATGCCAACTTGAAAGCCAACGGATATCTATATATCAGTGGCCACACACGACCATGTAGACAAGTCAGTTTCATTTCTAAATGCTGCTGACGAAAGGCTAGGGGATAGTGATGATGGAGCACTTCATATCCCAATGAAAATGTGACTTTGGGCTAACACGGGAATTTTAATTTTGTTGCCTACAATACCCTCTATACTTTTTATGATTTAGTATCGTTTATTTGTTCGTCACAGCACAGATTATACAAACAAGAGGAACGTACAGGTAGTTCGATAAAGAAATAACAATACAAAAGAGGCTACCATATAAGAGTCATAGCTCTGTTCGGTAATAACATAATTAGTACTTGAACTGTTCCAATTAGTATTTGAGCTTCACTAGTAATCGAAGACACTGCATGAATCTACAGTAATACTGTGACGTTACCGAAATATATTGGAATCTAGTTTTATCTCAAGGAAGCTTAAATAGTTCTATTGTATCGTTTTCGTTTAATGTGACTTAATCAAAGTTTGGGAGCCAAATAGATAGAAGATGTTAAGTCGTGGACTTTACCGGTCAAAGATTCACCACCATTATGAAATTGTGAATTTCGATAAATTATCATCGAAATAAATCGAAATAATGATCAACTGCAAACTTTGCTCTTCGTGGAAATTTAAATTTATGTTTCAAACCCGTTATTTCAGCATGATTTTTCTATCATTAATATATACACTTGTTGTGTCCGGGATGCTGAAGAATAGACCTACCGTAGATAGTAAGTGTCATAAAAGGCGACAAAGCACTAAGATCCAAACCAAAGTCAGACAGAACATTCGGTTGGTGTGCCGAGGCTCCAGAAATCGCTACAAAATATTCTAAAACGGATGGAAAGGTTTCATCCCGATCCCAATTAAACTGGGATTCAAGGAATGTGACGATGATTATTATTAACTAACGCTCTATAAAGCGACGTATAAAATCAGTTTCCTGTCAGATAGCATGTCAGTGACGGGAGAGCACTGAACTTATGACACCTACATGGTAACTTTTTTGAACCATAGACCTACTTATCCTCTGCTAAACAACATGCCAGCAATACCATCGGCTCATTACCGTATAGTTAATCTTAACATTTGCTTAAAATTTACAATCACATTTGAATTAAATTGGGTATTTTGTGCCAGACTGCTTAATTTAGTTAACATTCTCTACTGCCCTAAAGTGCATCGATCCAGCAAACAAGCTAGGTTTGGTATATGTTCATGAAATTTGTGAGACAATTAATTATCAGCAACTTAAGTCTCCTAGCAACCAATGGCATTCGCTAATTTTTAACAGTTGATTTACTGTCTATCCGCCAAACTCCATCTTGTGAAAGTACAATAACTAAATTAGTTGTAGCATGATTAATGCTTACTGTAATATCATGTAAACGCATCTGTATGTTTAACAATAACATCATACAGTAAGACAAGCAATATGCAATAGAATACACATCATAACATGCCTGAAAAAACCGGATAACTAACATCATTAATGTGGTTAAATTACTGGAAACCGAGAGGTTCTTAAAGTATGAAGTTACAGAGAAAATCAATGTTTATAGATTTCATTAAAAAATCTTAGACAGCTTTCATAGTATATCAGGTAAGAAATGGGTTACTGCTATTAACATTTCTTGAATAATTATATACATTATATATATACATTATATATATTATATATATATACATTATATATAAATTATATACATTATACATATATATATATACATACATTATATATACATTATATGTACACTGTGAGTAAAAAAAAAACATATGCGCAGTCTCTCGCCCATAACTTTGGTATTAGTGAATCGATTTTTTAACTTCTTGCATAGGTATAATCAGGAACACATTTGCCATAAAATAACGTTAAGTGACTCTGTTAATTATTATTTTTGCGTTGAAGCAGTGCTTGAAAATATGCGCGACTGAAAATATTCAGTTTAAGTAAATCAATCGCTACAGAATGTTTACAAATCCGTGGCTTAACAAAAAACGAAACAAGCAGTATTATACAGCTACTGTCAACTGTTAAAGCTTAATTATGCTCAAAATGTCCTCCTTTAGCTCGAATACAAGCTCGTAGACGCTCATCTATTGCTTTATCAATGACAGATTGCTGCATGTCTTGCCAAACGTCCACAAGGCGTTGCTTCAACTCGTCCACGTTATTTATTTTCTTCTTTTCGGCGTAATTTCTTTAATAAGCAATCTGTACCTCCCAGCATTCGGTTTTTTGTTGGAAATTCGGCAATCAACCAATGTGAGCCACAACCCTTTAAGAGGTACAAGTTTTTGTGAGCTCTTAATCTGCTTTAGTAAACACCATTTTATAATTTCAACAAAGACCGACTATGTTTGTAAAATCGGGTTCGGATTTGTTTAGGTTTTTTGTGATTGTTGTGTGTGTGTGTATATATATATATATATATATATATATATATATATATATATATATATATACGAATGTATATATATGTATATTTTATGTATCTATACACAAGTATATATAAATATATATATATACATAAAAAATATTTTTTTAAATGTATATATATGTTTATATACTTGGCAGTGCACTGAAGAGAAAGAAGAGAGAGAATACAGAAGCGTGAGAGGAACATACAACTTGGCTAAATTAAACGATAGATAAGAAAATGTTAAGTCAGATATCGAGGAATAAAACAGAGGAGGCTAGTTAATGTAGAATAATCAGTAGATTACTAAGCGATAAAGTAAACATTACACTGTATTTTATATGATATTTTGATGCACAATATCCCTATAACATGCAAGTTGACCAGTACCACACTGTAAAATGTCATATATATATATATATATATATATATATATATAAAATCTAATTATAAATATATATATATATGCATTTGTATAAATATATACAACTATATATATATATATATATATATATACATGTAAAATTGTGTATATTTATATATAGGCCTATACACACACACACACATACACACACACACATATATATATACATGTATATATACATACATGTATACATAGGCATATCTATATGTGTACATGTACATATACATCTATCTACACGTATAATCAGGAAGCAGGGCTATACACATACAGTATATACTGTACATGTACATACGATTTATTTATATATCATATATGATGTATATTTAAGTATATTTAATTGTAACTTTACTGCCAATTAATCGTGTGACACACTTATATCAAACTATAGCACTGAGTCATAAATTATCTATTCTAGTTAATTTACTTCCTGATAATTCAACAAAATGAGATGTTACGTGGTTACATATGCAAGCATAAATGTATACGCGCATGATTGCTAAGGAATATATTTACTATATATAGCTAGCTAATAACTAATTATACTATATCCTTTACAAACATAAAAGCATTTCACGACTTTCCCACAATTTTTCTTGAATGAACGACATAGCGAAGACTATATAACTACTTAACAATTGGATTGGCAGCTAAGTTAGTGAAGGGTCGGAGAATATTTCTAGATTGTAATGGAAGTACATGCATCAATCAATATTCTACTACTGGTGACCGTTGATGACTTGCACACAACAGATGCATCACGATATGCAGATGTCATTAATAGAGCTTCGAAGTCATTAACAGAGCTGCTAACTCATTAACAGAGCTACAAAGTCATTAACACAGCCACGAAGTCATTAACAGAGCTACAAAGTCATTAACACAGCCACGAGGTCACTAACAGAGCCTCGAATCAATAACAGAGCTACTAAATAATTAGCAGAGCCATTAAATTTCATTAACAGGGCTAGCAAGTCGAGCAAGTCATTAGCAGGGCTAACAAGTTATTAACAGAACTAGGAAGACATTAACAGGGCTAACAAGTCACCGATACCCTTGCTACACTTGCACTTAATATTTACGACTGTCATCGAGCACTTTTAATAATGCATGGATAGAGTTTTGAAAATATTTAACTTACGCGAGGAGGCTCCTTCGAATTTATTTGAATTACTTGGAATTGAGTCTGAAAGGAAACATAATAAATGTGTTTGTGTGTAACATGTAGATATGAATTTCCAATAAAAGTAATAATTAATAGCAAAATTTAAAGTACATGCATAATTGAAATCATTTTATAAATCAATGAAAGTCTTTAAATTTGTGTAGGGGATTATAATATTGAAATTTTTTTATTGGTGTCTTTAATCCAATATATAAAGTCACATCATCAACTGAGCCTTGAAAAGTCATAAAATTATATAACGGAAAGAAGGAAGGAAGGAAGGAAGGAAGTAAGCAGTATAGAAAAAAATGCTACACACAATGAACATCCTGTAATGCAGCTCAAAGGAACATGCATTATTCATGTGGGCCTACTTTTTAGGCTACATCGATTTTATTCTACGAAGACTGCTCAGAGATTTCTATTTTGTTACCCCATGCATCAATATATTTCTCTGTCTGTATCCTCTCTCTTTGCTCTCTCTCTCTCTCTCTCTCTCTCTCTCTCTCTAAGTATAGATATGTATTGGATATGTGTAGACTAGTTAAATATATATAAATTATATACCTACATATAGATACATGTATATATATATATATATATATATATTTATATACAGGGTGAGTAAAAAAATGATTACACCGGCAAAAAGTTTTATTATCTCAGGCTGTTGTTAATATTTTCCAAAAATACTTTTACCAATTACTAAACGACTAATTTCTAGCGGGGTGGCCAATTTTCATCCATTTTGGTGCATAGATTGCCAGTTATACAAGTTTAAGAAGAGCAACCCCCCATTTTTTAATGTACTGTAAATGTAAATTATATTCAATTTTATTTTTATTTTGGCCCTGAAAAGGGCCGCTGTAGTGGTTCACAAAGAACCAGTTGCATCTGCTAGCATTGCTGACTATTAGATATGCTTTCCTCCAGCAGCTACGCAGGACTTCAGTCGCTTTCGGAACGCTAGGACAGCCTTGTTGATTCCAGCTTGGGGAACTCTCTCCCAGATCGACTGTCGCACTTCCTGCAGTTCTGTCTTGTTTTTAGGCTTCGGCTGGTGTTTCTGATAGAGATGCAGCATGGTTCCCCAGACATGATAATCCAGAGGATTTAGATCGGGAGAGTTCGAAGGCCATTCATTCTTCATTATGAAATCCGGATTTCTCTCTCTTATCCATTCCTGTGCATGCCGAGATGCATGAACCGGAGCACCATTCTTCTAAAAGATGAAACCATTTGGTAGAAGAGGATAGCAATCATCAAACAGCTCTGGAAGCAAAATGTTGACGTAATACTGAGAGTTCACCTTTACCTTCTCGTCAATGATGTGCAATCTGCCCTTACCCTTGCAGCAAACTCCATTTTTAGGTAAAAATGGGGGGTTGCTCTGCTGAAACTTGCATAACTGGCCAATCAATGTAGCAAAATGGATAAAAATTGGCCGCCCCATCAGAAATTAGTCCTTTAGTAATTGGTAAAAGTTTTATTGGAAAATATTAACAGTAGCCTGAGATATTCAAACTTTTTGCAGGTCCAATCTTGTTTTTACCCACCCTGTATATATATATATATATATATATATATATATATATATTATGTATATATACATATATATGCATAATTTGATTATGCAATTGCTACAGTAGGTGATCAATATATACGTAGCAAATTATGCAGTAGAGAATTATACGTGTTGACGAAATTGTGCAGTTCCTGAATGTAGTATACCGCCACTAACTTGAAGTCGAGATAATTTGTTTTGGCTTCGTAAGTACATATCCGGTCCGCCTTAACAGATGTATGACCGTTAGTCGTTTCACAAAGTGGTGCAAATAGGTCAAAAGTAAATGCTACTCATTCAAAAATGGTTATATAACAGTAAACTAAGCAAACTAAAACATTTTATCCTAGGCATTTCAGCATAGGAAAATTATAGTTATTTAGTTTATATAATTTCACACATGACATGCTGCTTGTTATCTGGCTGGTCTTTTCTGTTGATACCGCATTAATTTGTATTTTTCTCTCTTGTAAAGTCTAAATGGCTTATGAATAAATAAATTGACAGATTTAATAATGTTAATCTTCGAGGCTTCTACTACCAATTAGTGAAAATATTTCTTATGTTTTACATATTAACTTACTTGCACGTTTATTACTCTGATGCCGGTGTTTTACCAATAGGCCTATACATGTACATGTATCGTGTATAAATTGTTTATATTACATCTAAAACTAAACTGCTGTATAGTAAAAAATGTTCAAAATATGCTGTGTTTTATCCATACACTATGTATCTTGTAGCTTGGGAAAAATACGGCCTCTGAGATGGTTTTCTTTGCCTTCCTCAGTTCTTGCTTTAGGTGCTGCCTACAATACGTTATCTTTTGGTCTATTCTACTGAAGAATGACCTGAACAAAACACTGACAATTTATTGATATCGACACATTAACTAATAAATATTGACTTTAAGTTTAAAATCTTTCATAACTAAATAATATGATGCTGATATACCGTGATATGCATTTAATAAACTTAAATATATTAGCATGCGTTAAGTAATTAAATTTTTAGCTGATTCATGTTAACTCCTAAGTAAATGTTTGTTTGATAATTTCATTTCACAGAATCTCTCAAAATGAATTTAAATTTAAACATTAATTTTCTTGGGATATCATCTTCGACTGGATTTTGAAGTTTCCCTTATTATGATCCGCCAATGTATACGAGAGCTGCGTTAGCTTCTCTTTCAGTTGGTAGAATATGGATAAACGGTTTAGTAATGTCCTGCCTTATTCAGGTTTTTATCACTGGTCAAGTATTCAATCAGGAAGGATCTTCACAGACTCAGTCTCTCATAAGTGTCTCTAATATTAGGCGCAGATCAACAGTTCAGTATTCTGTTCCAGGTAACGCATTTCTCTCTTTTACTAGTCTACTTATTGACTAAATTAAACTAACCGCAGAGACATCAGGGAATGAATAAAATTATTGATGACTATCTCTCTCGTCACACCATCATTTTCTCTTTAATCACAGTTAAACTAGGGACGGGCAGCGAATAGACCATCTTTTGAAGTTTTTACCAATCGTTTAAATTTTGTAGCAATTTCTGGAGCCTAGGCGCTCACCAATTGAAAGCGCTTTCTGCCGGTGATCTGGGTATTGTTTTTATGTCGCCTTCTACGACAGGTGCATATTTACATGGTTGGACTGTTCTTCAAGCAACCCGGACACATTACGGGGAATATCTCTCTCGTAATATATATATATATATGTATATATATATATATGTATATATATATATATATATATATATATATATATATATATATATACTATATATATATATATATATATATATATATATACACTGGGGCAAAAAAATAATCCCCTAGCGAAATCTCAATAACTAAAGAAAACTCAAAATATCTCTACGAAATTTACGGAGCTTCTAGGGGAGGAATTTCTGCGTATATCCTGAAAGTTTGATGAAAGTCTACTGAGCAGGAAACCTATTGTAGCGTTTCTACGAAAAGAGTGCAAAATCAGTTTTTACAAGGCTTTTTTAAACAAAATTCTTAATAACTTGGACAAAACTGAAAATAGTTTTACAAAATTTTCGGAACTTCCAGCAGAGAAATTTTTACACATATGCTGCAAATTGGGTGAAAATATATTCAATAGTAATAGAAATACAGAGTTTCTTCGAAAAAGATGTTAAAATCAATTTTAACATTGCTTTTTGACGCAAAAGTACCGGACATTTTCTTCAAAATTTAGGATTAATTTTAACTGAAGAACGAAATTTAAGCATCTTTTATTGGAGTAGCTAACAAGGTAGTGCAGGCTTAAATTCCACCACTTAAGTAAACGGCCCTCTTCAGGATCGTTATTTTCTTTAAAAGGAACGACTGACATTTCGAAAGGCCTAGTTAAAATTGATTTTGGAACTTTTCTTTTAGAAATGCTGTAATTTCGTAATTAATGAAAATATGTTCAACAAATTTGCAAGATATAAGCAGAAATTCCTCCCCTAGAAGCTTCGTAAATTGTGTAGAGATATTTTGAGTTTTCTTAAAGTTATTGAGTTTTCGCTAAGGGATTGTTTTTTTTTGCCCCAGTCTATATATATATATGTATGTATATATATATAGGCTAATATATATAGTCTAATATACATATATATATATATATATATATATATATATATATACATATATATATACACAGTATATACAAGTGAATATATATGATATAGCCTATATACATGTAGAATTATCAGCAACAATATATATAAGCAATTGATCAGCATTATTATTGCTTATTCAATAATACCTGTGAGCGGAATTAGTGCACTAGGTATAGGTTGTGCGTCAATATACGACGTTAAGCATCGTCGGGCCAGGTTTGTATTTTGTTGAGTGATCACCGTGAATACCGATTACCGACAGCTTTGAACACAAAACACCATGATGTTGGAAGGTTATTCTTGATCCGGGCTTACTTCAACTGCAATGCACTACACTCCAGTATATCGTTCATATGCAACGTTTGCTAATATTCACAGAGAGAAAAACACTTTAAAAGCACCAACTTTAGCACAGAAGCTGTGACATGTGCGTGTGTCAAGTGCCTAACCAAAAACGGATTAATATAAAAAATCAATATCTATGCTGTTGTCAATTGTCGGCTATATTCAAATTTGCAGTGATGTAATTCATTTAGATTATACATGATGAGGATGAGGAAACGGACGCTAAACCTTTATTATTGTTAATATTTAGATCATACAGTATACTCCGTGGAAATCTTTGAATATGTGATTTAATATAGAAAACGAGTTGAACTGTTTTGATAGGAAAATAATAAATTAACATCAACATATTGATTGATTGTTGGTATAATTTAGATGATCGAGCCTTCTGCGAAGAAAGCACTGTCAATATCCGCTGCAGAACCAACGAAGTCATCACTATCGCGTCAGCCGCATTCGGAAGGATGGGTCCTAACAAATGTTTTGCTTTTAAAGAATCTTCATATTCTACTTTGGATGTAAAAGCCGAAATTGAAATTGAATGTTCTGGAAAGGTGCAGTGTTCCTTCGTAGTATATAAAGTAATGGGAAAACATCAATGGTGTCAACAAGAAGCTAGGAAGTGTCTACTGGATTTAGAGTTCAAATGCCTTCCAGGTGATAGAATTTGTATATGTATCTATGTATTTTAAAAGTAGGCCTACTTGTATATATACATGTACATATATACACATGACGTATATATAGTATATTTACAATATTAAACACGTATATACATTATATACAATATATATATATATATAATTATATACGTATATATATATACTGTATATATAAAGTAAATGGATGAGCACTTATAATATTCCAAAACGATACTGAAATTTAGGTTCTTACAGAATATTACATGTGGAGTATTACATACTAGTCTTCATTTACTATAACTAATACTCTGCATCAAGATTTTCATTAAAATCCTGGCCACTGCCTGCAGCTGATAGTACCTGGCATACGCATAGAAAATGTAATTGTTTCTTATAGTTGACAGCTAAATTACGTAAATGTATCTGTTTGTACGCAGTAAACGATCCCCCAAATTGCGATAACCCTCGAAGGTTAACTTCTCCAGGAACTCTTTCCAGTGCTCGGTACTGGACTGACATAGCCAATGAGGACACGGCTGATGTCGTCTGTCCTTGGACCATTCGAGTGCCCCACAATCAGTGGATCAACCTCACTCTGGAAGACTTCACCTCACGTAAAGAGGAGCGTTGTGTGGAATATGGAACAGTCATAGAGAGCGGAGAGAGTTCCCAAAAACCTGTCAAGATTTGTGGTGGAAACAAGGGAGTTATCTGGAATCGTGTATCTGAAGGAAGCTTAATTAACGTGACGCTAAATAGACAGGCCGCTGCTAACCATAGATTCCTTATTCATTATTCAGGTAGGAAGGAAGGAATACGATATTACGATAATTATTAAATAAAATCTGGTCAAATAGATAGGTTAAGGATACAGCAGGTCTAAGGAGAATTGAATGATTTTATGAAACTTTTAAAATCACCCAATTGAGCAATGTAACTCTGAATTTGAATCATTTAACGGAAAAATAAATGCAGTAAATCTCACGTTACTTTTCAGAGACACATTTTTGTATTAATTTGTTATAGACGCGTAACCCAAGCCAAAAGTAATCTTTAATTAATTTCTGAATTGTCATTCTTTATGGCAATAATGTGATTCGGCGTGAACCAGGCAAATTCTTCACTTTTAAACCCGATATGTTAACCAGCGAATCTCAAACTCGATCTAAACTTGGTTTAAATCGTGTACACATCTTTTTTAAAGTGATAACGTTCTGCGTTATATCTAAAGGAGTTTAGATAGATTGCAGCACCATTGCTTTTGGTTTTACCAGATTTAAAGTAAAAATAATCACAGCACGACAGATAATCAAAATTGTTAATTATTTTACAATAGGTATGTAGGTCAATTTGTAGTCTTCGTAATTCAAGTGAATCAGCAGAAGTATCCCAAATATATCAGAATAGCTAATAACGTAAATGACGTTTGATAAATTTCTTTGATACAGATACAATAAGATCGATATTGGATTTATAATAGGGAGACCAAAAATTGTAACAGTATTCCATCTAGAGCGAACATTGGCAGTGATTGCTTTAAAGAGTAGCATTTTATCTTTGGACCAAAAGTATTTCAAAATAACAATTTTTTTCCTAGCATTGTTACACATATTTTTTATCTGAGAGGAGAAGGAAAGGTAGTGAGAAAAAGTCACCCCTAAGTCAGTGATTTTATCGATTCTGGTCAAGTTGAGAGAATCAAGCTTGTAATTAAATTCTACACAAGTGCCCATTCAAAGGCAAAATGACAATACTTGGCACTTCTTCACTGCTAAATTCAACAGCCGTCTCATTGACGATGTATGAATGGATTTAAGTGATTCGTTAAGAGCAATGAATTCAGAATATGATTTAATTTGACAAAGAATTTGACATCATCGGAAAAAAGGAAAAAGGTCGTGATATCAGGACAACAGTGGTACAAATCATTAATGTACACCATGAAATGTATTGGACCCAAAACCCAACCTTGCGGGCCATCATTGACCACAGAAGACCAGTTAGAGTGGAAACTGCTTAATCTACTCGTTTGAAATCTATCAGTTAAAAAGAAGGAGAACCAAGATAGACGTTTTCCTTTTATGCTATTTTTAAAAATTTATTTAAAAGTTTAGAATGGACTCTACAATCTAAAGCCAAGGCACGCAGAGTCAACTTGATGATCATATCTTAATTTTATAGCCAGGTAGTTAAAATACCGTAATAACTTAGTGTTTTTAGATCTTTTTGGTAAGAAGCCATATTGTTTAGAGTAAAGCAACTTATTTGTTCTAAGATAGACAAGAAATTGGTCAAGAGATCTCTCTAACTTCTGGCTTGTTTCAGTTGTAGGATGTCCACCTCTTGCGCCCATACCTGATTCATGGATTGAGCAGCTTGACAAATTTCACAGTATTATACATTGCAATTCAACACACAATCACTGGCAATACAGCTGTATTGGCACAAGCTGGTTTGGGGATTTAAGTGCTAACAGAACGTGTGCAATACCTCCATCTGGTGAGTATGAGCAAATGATCTGTAAAGAGAGAGAGAGAGAGAGAGAGAGAGAGAGAGAGAGCAAAGAGATAGGATACAGACAGAGAAATAAATTGATGCATGGGGTAACAAAATAGAAATCTCTGAGCAGTCTTCGTAGAATAAAATCGATGTAGCCTAAAAAGTAGGCCCACATGAATAATGCATGTTCCTTTGAGCTGCATTACAGGATGTTCATTGTGTGTAGCATTTTTTCTATACTGCTTACTTCCTTCCTTCCTTCCTTCCTTCCTTCCTTCCTTCCTTCCTTCCTTCCTTCCTCCCTTCCTTCCTTCCTTCCTTCCTTCCTTCCTTCCTTCCTTCCTTCCTTCCTTCCTTCCTTCCTTCCTTCCTTCCGTCCGTTATATAATTTTATGACTTTTCAAGGCTCAGTAGATGATGTGACTTTATATATTGGATTAAAGTTACGAATAAAAAAATTTCAATATTATAACCCCCTACACAAATTTAAAGACTTTCTTTGATTTATAAAATGATTTCAATTATGCATGTACTTTAAATTTTGCTATTAATTATTACTTTTATTGGAAATTCATATCTACATGTTACACGCAAACACATTTATTATGTTTCCTTTCAGACTCAATTCCAAGTAATTCAAATAAATCCGAAGGAAACTCCTCGCGTAAGTTAAATATTTTCAAAACTCTATCCATGCATTATTAAAAGTGCTCGATGACAGTCGTAAATATTAAGTGCAAGTGTAGCAAGGGTATCGGTGACTTGTTAGACATGTTAGTGACTTGTTAGCCCTGTTAATGTCTTCCTAGTTCTGTTAATGACTTGTTAGCCCTGTTAATGACTTCTTAGTTCTGTTAATGACTTGTTAGCCCTGTTAATGACTTGCTCGACTTGCTAGCCCTGTTAATGAAGTTTAATGGCTCTGCTAATTATTTAGTAGCTCTGTTATTGATTCGAGGCTCTGTTCAAATAACGGAGCTGTTCAGCTACCTTAAAGTAGCTATACCTGTATGTAAAAGCCTATACCCGAGACAGCAGAGTATACTCTCAGATACTTAGCTTAAAATAACAGCTGGATATTTATATATACTGAGCGCTGTAAAAAGCTCTAGTAAAAAGACACAGCTGCTCGATGCCGATGCTCAGATGTTGTAACTCTGTGGAAAGCGAAAGTGAAAAGCCTATACGTGTATATTTCTACAGTATACTTTCCAAAATTCATAAATGTAGTTACTTTATGAAGCAATCAACATATTTACTGTTATCCAAATATCAAATTCATAGCCATCTTCGCTGTGTCTTAAGCTAATGTACGTGGTACACTGAGTTACACATCAGCAGCTATAATCTTTTTATAAGACAGCAGAGTATACACGAGTAGACTCTGCTGCAGCCTACACGTTAAACAGCTGGAAAGTTGAGCTTCAGTAGTGGAGTGGTACTCATTCCGTGAATAGCAAAAACATAAATATAGAAAAGAAAATGAAAATATAATAAAAATTAAAATATATGAATTTTATTTAAATATTTTTTCTTACATATATAAAATGGAAACTCAAACGGTGAAACAATTGCGACTTGTCGCGAAGCAACGAGGTATTAAAAGATACTATTCTCTTCGCAAGGCAGAGCTTATTGATGCGTTGTCATCGACATCACAAACAATCGGTGGTGTTGTAGATTTGCTCAATTCTCCTGTACCAGATATTCAACAACCGATTTTAGTTCCAACTAAATATAAACCATCACCCAAGAGACATTATGGCAATTTGCTCGACACACCGGTGCCTGATATAAAAACTGAGATTCTTGCACCAATTAAGACTGGAGTAATGGCAACTATCAAATCATATTGGGATTGGCTGGTAAGCGATGTACCAAGCAACATTAAAAGCAAAGTAAGAGAATCGTATAAGACACTAAAGTCTAAAGTTGAGAACATATTCAACAAGTCTAAGGCGGATACGTATGAAATCAAAGAAACAAAATCAGCTTTAAAGGGATTCACTAAGCAATATACCATTGATGGTCGAAATGGAGTGGATGCAGTGTCATCTCTCAATAGCGTTCAGACAAAAGTGTTAAATGTATTAAACAACAACCCTCAGTCAAAAGTTAATCTAACACTCACATGTACAATGGAAAGGGTGGATTTGAAGACTGAGGAAATTACATCGTCTGACGCCCCTTTTCTTTCAAAAACTGAAATAATTTTACCATCCACAGATACCGCAGAGGTGTATGAAAAGACTAAACGTAAAATGCTAGAGTCAATGGCTAATTTTCAGATGCGGGGTAGTAATTGGAGATTTCGCAGAGTGATGAAATTAGAAATAAATACTGTAGAATACAAGCCACTACGAGGTAGCTCCTACATTCCTCTTCCTGAAGAATTAGCTGATAAAAAGGCTATTATAAATATGAAAAATGAAGACGATCAGTGTTTCAAATGGTGTATAGCTAGAGCCTTAAATCCTGTTGAAAAAAATCCACAACGCATTGATAAACAATTAAAGAAGCAGGCCGAAGAATTTAACTGGAATGGTATTGATTTTCCGGTTAATTTGAAAGATATTGATAAATTTGAAAAGAATAACAATGTATCAATTCATGTGTTTGGATATGAAAAGCTAGAGGCGTGGGCCAAAGAAGAAGAATTAATACCATTAAGGATTTCAACATTTAAGTAGTCAAAACGTAGTAGATTTGTTACTCATATCAGAAGGTGATAATAATCATTACTGCTGGATTAAGAACTTCAATAGATTGATGTCAATAGAAGGAAATCACCATGCAATGCATTACTGTCGGAGATGCTTAAACGGTTTCACAAGTGAAAATGCTCTTAATAATCACAACGAATATTGTTCACAACACGACGCTCAAAAAATAGTGTTGCCAGAACCTGGAACGTTTATGAAATTCAATCACTACAAAAAATCGATGCGAGTACCATTCATAGTTTACGCAGATTTCGAGTCATTTATTAAACCGATTGATACACGACAGCCGAATCCAAGCAGGTCAACCACTATCCGATACCAGAAACATACACCTAGTTCATTCTGTTATTACATCAAGTGTTTTGATGATAGCATTTACTCGCAAGCTCCAGTCACTTTTACTGCAAAGAATGAGAATGATGATGTTGCTCAAATATTCTTTGATACTCTAGAGAAAAATATAAAAGAAATATACAATCAGTTCAAGTTTTCTAAACCAATGATATTCGATGAATCTGCCGCGAAGAAATTCAAGGCCGCAAAATCATGTCATATCTGTGAAAAAGAGTTGGGTAACGATCGTGTCAGAGACCACTGTCATCTATCTGGCAAATTCCGAGGAGCAGCACACGATAAATGTAATTTACAATACAAAATTCCAAAATTCTTTCCAGTAGTTTTTCACAATTTATCAGGATACGACAGTCACTTATTTATAAAGAAGTTGGCAGGTGGACAAATTAATTGTATTCCGTGTAACGAAGAAAAGTACATCAGTTTCTCTAGGGAATTGCTGGTTGACAAGTTTATAAATAAAACAGGTAAAGAAGTACTAGTGAAACGAGAATTGCGGTTTATCGATAGCTTTAGATTTATGGCTTCGAGTCTTGAGAAACTTTCAAAGAATCTAAGTAAAGATCAGTGTAAGAATATTGCAAGTAAGTATTCTGGAAAGCAATTGGATTTGCTGTTGAGAAAAGGAGTTTACCCGTACGATTATGTTAGTTCGTCAGAAAGACTTGATGAAACTAAACTACCGCCAAAGGATGCTTTCTACTCAAAACTTAACGATACCAATATCAGTGATGAAGACTATAAACACGCACAGACTGTTTGGAAAGAGTTTGGTTGTAAAACATTTCGAGACTATCACGACTTGTACAATATATCTGATGTGCTATTACTAGCAGATGTCTTTGAAAATTTCAGAGATGTATGTATGACCCACTATAAATTAGATCCCGCGTGGTACTACACCTCGCCAGGACTAGCTTGGGATGCTGCGTTAAGATTAACTAAAGTTGAACTCCAATTGTTGAGCGATTACGATATGCTGCTGATGATTAAGCACGGCATAAGAGGTGGTGTAAGCACTATTTCAAACCGATATTCAAAAGCTAATAATAAATACATGGATGGGAATTTTAACGTTAATGATCCTTCCAAATTTATCAAATACCTGGATTCGAATAACCTTTATGGCTACTCGATGAGTAAGCCCCTACCCACACACGGGTTCGAATGGATGACAGAAAAAGAACTGGAGAACTGGAAAGAAATGAAGTGTATCCTCGAAGTTGACTTGGAATATCCTGCAGCGCTGCACGACCTGCATAACGACTATCCTTTAGCCCCCGAAATTGTGAAAGTGAATAAAGTAGAGAAATTGATACCGAATTTGAATGATAAAACAAAGTACACATTACATTACGAGAATTTGAAACTGTACGAAAGTATGGGACTGAAAATTACCAAAATACACAGAGGCATAAAATTTGAAGAAAGTCCATGGCTTAAAACTTACATCGATTTAAATACACAGCTACGCACTAAGGCTGCCAACGACTTTGAGAAAGATTTCTTTAAACTAATGAACAATAGCGTTTTTGGAAAAACTATGGAGAATATTGAAAATAGGATAGATTTCAGATTGGTTGATAATAGAGAAAAGGCTGTTAAATTGGCTGCAAAGCCGTACTATGACCGAACAGTGATATTTGACGAAAATCTTGTCGGCGTCCATATGAGGAAAACTAAATTGGTATACAATAAGCCAATATACCTAGGTATGGCAATATTAGATTTAAGTAAAACTTTAATGTACGAATTTCACTATAATTACATAAAGGAAAAATACAATGATAAAGCCAAGCTGTTGTTTACAGACACGGATTCGTTGATGTACGAAATACAGACGGAAGATTTTTACGCAGACATATCTAATGACGTCGAACGCAGATTTGACACTAGCGATTATCCGAGAGTTCATCCATCAGGCATTAAGACTGGAGTTAACAAGAAAGTCATTGGAATGTTTAAAGACGAAGCTTGTGGAAAGGAAATTGAAGAATTTGTTGGATTGAGAGCAAAGTTGTACTCTTACAAATTAGCAGATGAGGAGCACAAGAAATGTAAAGGTGTCAAGAAGAATGTTGTTGAGAGGACAATAACACATGATGATTACAGAGATTGTCTGTTTGAGAAAAATTACCATTCTAGAAGCATGAACGTTATTAGATCACGCTTGCACGATGTCTATACTGAGGAAGTCAATAAAGTTGCTCTCAGCGCAGATGACGATAAGCGAGTAATCATGGACGATGGCGTGCACACTCTAGCTTACGGACATTATAGCTTAAATATATAAAACATATTTTATGGATAAAGTTTGCCCCCCTCGTGAGGGGGGTAAACTGACTTCAGAATATTCCGTTTCAGTCAAGAAATTTTTCATTCTATACTGAGGAAGTCAATAAAGTTGCTCTCAGCGCAGATGACGATAAGCTAGTAATCATGGGCGATGGCGTTCACACTCTAGCTTACGGACATTATAGCTTAAATATATAAAATGTAATTTTTATTAATATTTTCAAACCACATTTGGTTTCAAAATAATTCATTAAAACCAAGCAACTCTAGGATCATCTTTGTCTGTATTAAACCCATCAATCTCTGCATATAGATTTCCTGTGAATTTTCCGGAATTGATTTTTCTTACTGTAAACTCAAATCTTTTAGGCTTCTTGTCCAAATTCTCCTCTTTAATGTATTCATTAATCTTATTTGTAGACCAAACTTTTATATGATCGTCATCCTCGTTTTGCACAACATACAGAATATATGATTTATCTTTACCGAATTTTGTGTCTATAGATTTCAGTCCTTTGACAATATATTTTTCTCCAGCATGAAGATTTTGAAACTTGAGTACTTCCGAGTTTGCGTTTTTAGTTGCCATTTTATATAGTCCAAGAAAATATTTAAATAGAAATTTTTATGAATCTAAATTTTCTAAATTAGATACAGGAATCCATTCATTAAATTTCTTGTTGTAACCCACCCATTTAACCAAGGCATGTTCCACACCTTTAATCTTTTTCCGTTGTAGAACCTTTTCAATTCTATAATTTTCTTGATTTGTCTTCTGCAATTCTTCTGCGTAAAAACCTCCTTCTATCTCTTCGCCGAACGAATCTGTTAATTTATAAGTGATCGGGGATGTGTATTGCACTTTGGATATCTTGTACACCGCTTCAGACCAATTGGGTAGGAATCCCTTTTCAAACACACCCTTAATCCGACTAATTCTAACTCTATCGCCAACCTCAAATTTTCGATTCGTTTCCAAATTTCTATACTTCCTACTGTTAATTATAAATGCTTCGTTTTCCTTTTTACTCGCCTCAATTGGAGTCATTTTTACAGTCGAATGTTTCGTGTTGTTATACTCTGCAATTAAATCGTCAATCATATCAATCCAATTTCTCGTATTTTCCGCAGTAAATCTTTTCCACATCTTTTCCTTGATACTTCTATTGAATCGTTCGACGACTGCTGATTTATGTTCACCAAATGTATAGTATCTATTGATATCAAGTTTCTTTAACCAATTATCCAAGTTTTTGTTGTAAAATTCCTTACCCTGATCAACCCATAAATGTTTAGGCTGTCTTCCCGACGATGCCACTATTTGTTTAAATGCCTCTGCAGTTGTTTCACCTCTCTTGTCTTTCAACGGAATGCTCCACGCATACTTGGAAAACACATCAATGACGTTAAGCATGTATCTGTAGCCCTTATTTACTCTACTCCACTCCTGCATTTCGATTAAATCTGCTCCCCATATCTCATCAACTTCAAACACGTGAACTTGTCGTCTTGTAAATTTTCTGCGAATCGGTTTGTGTAATTCTCTAGCCAATTCTTCAAAGGGTCCAACGTTTCGCTTCAGACTTCTTTCTTCGCTGGACCCCTCTTCGTTTTTTGACTCAACACCAAGACCAAACTTTGCCTTATTTTTCATGATGTGGTATACAAATCGAGCCATATTTCTTTGTGCACTATCAAATCTTGAATCATTAGCAATTTCGTATGCTCGATGAGCCAAAGCTTCGTCGCTTATATTTCTGCTCGCTGTATCGGTATTTGCAGTATAAAACTGGTCGTGCAATTTACACATTCCATCCAACTCATTTATACCCTGATAACCTTCGCGATTTCTCAGTTCGTACTTTGTGCCTGGACCGCAGTACGAATACTTGTTGAGATTATTAAATGAACCGTTAGGTACGTACTCTCCACGTCTGGCAGGTAAATGTAGTTCTCCAACTGTATTTCCAACTGCTGATAACACATTGTTAAACACACCCTGACCCGAGACAAATTTTGACTTTTTACTTCCACACACTCCACAAATAGCAAATTGCTGTTTTCTATTATTAGCAGTTAACCTTTCCTGCGTCTGTGTAGAATCAGTTTTCCTTTTACATTTCAAGCAGTACATTTTTAAATTACATTATAAAATTTTATAACATAATTTTAGAAAACTTATTAATCTATAATAATCGGAGTCTGACCATCGGATGTTAGGTACATCACTCTATCGGAAAGTATCGTAACATACATATGAGTATGTTCTGGAACATTTTGACTAAATTTAAAATTAAGTTTCATATTCATAACATCAGTTTTGATTCTTTCACTCTGATGTCTTACATCAAAGACTACAAGTGGAAATAGCTTTTTGTAATTCATCATATCGATCTGTGTACCTCCAATTAAATGATTAAAACCAAAGTGTTCCTTCTTAAATTCATCCGCCATAGCGCAGAAATCTACATAGTCATTTGTAGCAAAGTTTATTCTCGGTTCATCTGCAGGATATCTCTGATCATTCAATTCAACAAAAGCACTAGTCAAGTTAAGGTGATCAAACACAGCTGGATTTTGTTCCTGTGTTCTTGATTTGTCAGTTTGAAATCCAACAATTATCCATCTAGGCTTTTTACTTCCAGCGTCTCTATTGATCATCCATTCAAATTCCTGCACGTTGTGCGTAACTATAGTATGTTGATCAGTTCTTCTGCTAAAACTTACTGGAATTTTCCTTTTACTTACAACATACTCTCGCAGTGAAGTTATCATTTCAACTAACGGTTTTATTCTTGGTACCATCCACCTAATATCCGTTAGTGAAACTTTACCTTCAAAAACGTTATTCGCTTTATGAATAGCCGAATTATCAATCACTCTAGTGAGTCGCAACGTATGACGCAAATTGTAAAGTACTTTGTTATAATCGGAAAATCCAAATAGATGCGAAAATGGAATGTTGAATGAAAATTGACCTGGCGCATCGTTGTTCATTAGAAGTTGTCGGCGAATCGCAAATCCTTCATTGTAATCTGGATTTTCTTGCGGTGTAAAAAGATTGGCAGCAATGTCTCCGCCTGGTGCAACTGCTGGAGATTGTCTATATTTGGAGGATACTGCGCCAACATTAGTGTCCTTTCTCCAACTTTGATTCAATCCCGCGCTGCTATTGAAATCGTCAGGATAAGACAGATAACCCAACATTGACGTAGTCTGTCCTGGATAACGTAATATTTCAATTGATTTACCTCCTAGAATATACTCAATATCAGAAAAAAGGTATGGAATAGCATTATTTATCAAAGCTATTTGAGCTGTTCTATCAAAAGCATTGCCATTGTCATTTCGAACTAATCTTCCCTTTATTTTAAGGAAGCTTTTAGCTGGGTTGTATTACGAATCACTTGCAGGAATATCAATTTCAATAACATGACCATTAGAATCAAAGTCGGCTTTAGTCTGTGAAATAAAAGACGAGTATTGACAACTTTCTACACTATTGTCTACAATAATTGACGTTGGTTGAGAGAATATTTCGTTTGGCAATTCAGTTTCCATTTTATATATATAATAATAATTTTTAAACTAAAATCGTTTTAATCCACTGCCCGATTTTTGTAGTTGTTCTAGTATCTGTTCCGATTCTGGAGTTAGACGACTATTTTTGCTTGCTATCTTTCTAATTAATGCTTTGCCGCCCTCTGTCAAACCGAATGCAGCAATATCACCTACTGCTCCTAACATTGGCTTTGCAATTAAATCTTTATTCTGATAGACGTACGAACCCATATCTTTCAGTGTATCGACAAATCCCCGTCCATGTACCAGAGTTTGTTTTGAACTGTATGCTTTGCATTTTTCTTTGACAATCATTTTACTAAATACAATATATTTTTAATTAGATTTTTCTCTAATTAGTAATACAATAGTAAGTCTTTCACCCATCAGATCGATAAGTTTGTTGTCTTGATCGGTCAGCCGCAGTTTTATACTATCAATTTCATGCCTATTAACTGTTGGTAAAAATATCAATTCAGGAGTAGGATTCTCTATTATCTTATAGCCTGGATTTACTCTTTGGGTGAATGTATGAATAACATTAGATCTTTTACCATTAAGATAGTTACCAATAGCAATATCGCAATGGACTTGTATCGAATTGACTTTTTCTATATCAATTATGTTGGGAGACAGATGAGTTCCATTTGACAGTTTTTCATCGGTGAATCCTAGAGTAGACCCTAATGAATTGTCAATTCCAAAGTCAACCATGTACTTTTCGTGTGATATAGTCAAAATTGTTTTGAAAATTAAATGACTTATATTTATGTAATATTTTTCATTAATTGTATCGTAGTCACCGTTTTCTCGCATTTCCCTTTGAATCGTAGCGTTAATATCTTTTAATTCGTAAGCACCTTTTGAAAGCGTGATTATTTTCCAAGTACTTCCGCCGTCGGTGGAATATTTAAATTTATTGTTGACTTCCGTGATGTTAGGAATTGAATTGTACGTCATCAGAGATATAAATGCTACTTCGTACTTTTTCTTAGGATCCAAACTTATTGGAGGGTGCAGATATGTAGTAAAATCTGTTGACGTGCTCGACAGAGTTAATTTCGCCATTTTTTTATAGCAGGATTAAATTTTAAACTGGATATTTTAGAGAATTTCGAAATGGTTTTTATATATATCATCATATTTCCCCTTGGTGATTGCACCAATTCTTAGCAGTTCATCCAATATACCAACTGCGGTATTGTATGCTCCATTGTTTCCAGCTTCTAGAGCTGCAAGATTTTCCACCAGCAGATGGACCAATTGATCTGGATTTTCATAGTGTACAACTTGATCTCCATTTGGTCTACCTCGTCCACGTTTTTGTTTACCTGCAGGCATTACAAGTTTTCTCTTCTTCTTAAGTCCTTCTCCGACGAGTTCACTCCCTGCTTTTACCTTAGTCAATATGCTCTTGTATTTTTCCAGTGTTTTCTGTTGAGACTCGCATATCGTTTTCTCAGCTGGAGTCTTTTTACTGTTGTTTCCTAAAAACTGCCCTATTCGTCTATTATGCGTTTGAATCTCCTTTAATGTTGCTTCAATTTCATTATTTTCATAGACTTCACTTGGAAGTTTCAGGTCGAGTAGATCTAGATTCTCTCGATCACTTTCATTGAGATTCCTGTCTAAATTAATAATTAAAGGATCCCTCCTTGGTGTGGATTCACGTTCAGGAATAGGTGAATCATAAAATGGCATTGCCTGTATAGCCTCTCTCTGATCATTTGAACGCATCAATTGATTAGTAAAGGGAACTAAAATATCATTCAAGTTTTGTTTGTTGTCGACAATCTTTTGTTCTAGAATTTGAGCCGTTTCCTTTGTAGTGTCGATTAACGGTTTGAATAACTTTGCTTGACTCTCATATGACTGTTGATTGCCTAGTTTCTCATTCAGAAACATTTGTTTGACTTCGTTCTTGGCCTTGTTATACCGGTTAATATCAAACTCCACCATCATTTTATTACATACATATATTTATTTATTAGGTATTTTTAGGTATTATTAGGTATTATTAGGTATTTTTATGTATTATTAGGTATTTTTAGATATTATTAGGTATTATTAGGTACTATTAGGTATTATTAGATATTTTTCAGGTATGTACATTGCATTGTAATTTAACAAATATCTACCACATTCAGGTTCCTCCCACAGATTTACAACAACGTAACCGTGCTTATTCATCCAAGCTTCATTACATATTTTTTCAAACTCTTCAAATGACATATCACCACTTACGTGAGTGTCATAGAAATATTTAAGCGATTTTTTATCATGTCGAAATAGAATAAAAATATTAATTAGCATTTTGTCGAATTCCATGTTTTTTCAGCTTATGAATGCTCTGACATAAATAGAATACATTCGCATTATTATGTCGACCTTGACAGAAGTAATCTGTCATATCTTTCTGATTTTCATTCATGACGTCATCAAATATTACAATATGTGTTTTATTTCTATCGAGTTCAGAAGGGTGAACTATTCCATCATCTGGGTTGTGAAAAGTAACAATATCTTGACTTGTTTTAGACTTCTTCCTTGATTCATCATTACAATCCCGAAGGAATTTATACGCGTCTTGATCGGGTGTCATTGTGTACACCATCATATCATCATAGTACACTAATTTTTTCATAATGAAGTTCATCATTAGATTTGTCTTGCCACAACCGGTGCTGCCAGCTAGTATCATAAATATATTTTTAGGAAATATATCGTGATGCTTGCTCTCATAGTTGCTACCGTAAATTTTTTGATAAATTTTCGAATAGTTAGTATTCAAGTCTATCATTTTTATGTAGTAGTTATTATTTTAAATTGTTTCTTTCGTATAATTCATCTAATACATCCTTGAATAGACTCCCATTGTTCAGTTTATATAGCACGTAAATACAGTAATGACCGCAGATGACTTCGTTTGGTGCTTGAATTTTAAAAGTGTTAAAATAATTTTCCTTTCCTTTACAATAATGTTGAACTTCTGATGGAGGTATGAAGCCGTAACTATCAAAATATAGACATTTGCCATTCTTACTATAAAGAAATACCCAATGGGTCCCGTTCCCTTCGCTGTCATCAATATTAAGAATTAAACTTTCGTTATTACTAACTGATCCCTTTAGCTCATCTCGCATGAATACACCTTTGAAATTTTTTACATTTAGCTCTTTACATTTTTTTATTATATCAAAGTTGCTTAGCGGTTTAAGAGATTTGAATGAGTTTAAAAATTGGGGGAAGTTTATGCCTCCCCCTGTCTTTCTAAAAAAAACTCCTGATCCACCTCTTTCCAAATACAATCCATTACCCCACTGAGCTCCTTTCAAATTCTTGACGCATCCACCGAGTCCAAATTTCTTCAACGCATTTGATAGCGTTTTACCTATAACGGGGATTGGAGCTATTGCGTCGCTGATTAAGCCTGCGCCGAGTTGTTGCTTGGTTATGTTTTCCAATTCTTGATTATGTCTCTTCAATTCATTTGTCTGTCTAGTCGAATTCACTGCCGAGCTAATTCCACCTGCCAATCCACCTATAGCTCCCACGATGGCGGGAATGGCTGCTGCCAACAACGGCAGAAATCCTCCATTCTTTTCCATGTACTTTAATTGTGCTCTACTCAGACACAATTCTATTCCAGATGTAGCCTTTTTAATTTTATTAATTTGAGTTTGGGTGAGAGGAAGATTCGTATTACCCGACAAATTCTTTTTTAATATTCGTATTTTAACCTCTCTATCATGATCGCACGCGCTCTTTAGTTTTTGGACCTGACCTTTAGTCAACGTTACACCGTAGTTTGTATACTTTGACATTTTTATATAACATTTAAATTTTTATTATAAAATGAGTACTATATCGAAAACTGGTGGCAAATCGCATTCAACAACTGGTGATTTGATGGAGCATGTAGACTCAGTTTTCAGACCAATTGTCAAGCTTGTTGATAGACTCGACAGTACAAAAGTTGACAAATCTGGAGGAGATATCACTGGAGACATTAATATGAGCAACAATAGAATTTTAAATGTTAAACATCCTCCAGAAACCGATGTGGACGTCATCACAAAGGGGTACTGCGATCGTTATGTTAACCAATTTGGTGATAATTTGAGAGTAGGTATCCTAAAAGAAGTAGAACAAAACGTAGTTGCTAATGACATTGCTCTACAAAAAAATATTCATACGAAACTCAGTGTGAATGGTGGTTCAATGAATGGAGATGTTGGTATGAGCAACAATAGAATTTTCAATGTTAAGCAACCTCCAGAAAGTGATTTGGATGTCGTTACAAAGAGGTACTGCGATAGTTTTGTTAACGAATTTGGACAAAATTTAAGATTAGATATCTTAAAGGATGTAGAACGAGATGTTGTTGCTAATGACATTGCTCTACAAAAAAATATTGATATGAAACTCAGTTTTAATGGTGGTTCATTGAATGGAGATGTTGATATGAAGCATAATTTAATTTTGAATGTTGGTTTCCCCAGTCAAACATTTGATGTGGTAAACAAGAAGTATCTACAGATTGCTAGCATGAAAGATAATGTTGATTTTAAGAAATTAATGGCTATTTGTTTTCATCTTTTAGCTATTATGACAAAATATTCTGGGGAACTAAGCGAAATCAATAATTACAGGAAAGAATTTCAAAGAAAATATACATATTTGGAAAATATTAACTCGAGACATATGAAATTGTATAATGGCGAAGAAATTCATTCTGACGTGGGAGGAATTCTTTCACCGTTTACTACTGATTTAAAATGTTTACTTTTAACAATAATTGAAGAATTACCGAGAAAAATATTTATGGATTTGAAAATGTATCTAGTTCGTGCTAAATTAATAACATCACCTGAACAGGATACACCTTTAATGAAAATTAGACAATTTATTTTAAAATTTATGAGGGATATATATCAAATTAGAAAGAATTCAAACGTAGAAATTGTAGATCCACTTAGAAATAATTTAGACTTGGAATTATTATTACAAAAAAGTCTGATGTTTGTTGATTTAGGATTTCATTATGTTTCAGATATGCTGCTAGAGAAATTTGTGTTTTAAGCCATCAATTGCGATCTTTAAATTTGTTAATAAATGTATTAACAAATTTTTATGTGAATTCAGAAATAATTTGATTATAGGCTGCCTCAGCAAGATTTCCGTTACAGGAAACAACAAAGTCAAATCTTTCATTAAGTTTATTTAGTTTTTCAATTTCTGTATTTAGTTTATTACTTTTAGCTTGAAAATTAAATTTATTGGCGAAGGCTGTCAATATACCGCGTGAAGTGGATAACACTATTATAGCAACGGGTGGAATTACAACAGCTGTAGCAGTTGCAGCTAGCACTGCGGAAATTACGATCGAAGCCCCCGCGGTAGTGTAGGAAAGTGTTTTTATAATCTTTCGCTTTTTCTTTAGTTTTTTAACAACTGTTTGCCTTTCTTCAAGCTTTCTAATTAATAATGCTTTCAGTTTACTTGAAAGCGAAGTGCCATCTACTATGTCTGTCATTTTTTATTATGTGTAATTATTATTTTAACATAAAACATTTACAAAAGAGAAAATTATTTGATTATTGTTTGTAAATTTTGAATTTTATTTAAATATTTTTTCTTACATATAAAATGAAATACTCGGCCGCCGAATTGAGACAAATGTTGATCGATGCTGAAATCACACCAGCTCTACGTGCTGGAAAAACAGAGTTGTTGTTTATGACTTTTGAAAATGAACTTTTGAAGAGAGAAGAAGTGTTTCCTCCAAAGGATGAAGATACGACAACAAGAAAGAGAGGAAGACCAAGAAAATGTCCACTAAAAGAGGTTGATCCACAAAATGAAGAAGACAAACATAGAAGAGCAAGAGGAAGACCAAGAAAATGTCCACTAAAAGAGGTTCAACCAAAAAAGATTATAGACCCGAGGCATGAGTACTTGAGAGGTATAAGAAATAACCCTAGACCTGTCAGATATGAAAATAATGATACTGGAGAAGTTAAAGAATTTAAGTCTTTATATGAAGCTGTTAAAAAAACTAAACGCAGTATAATATTCCTTACAAGAAACAATGGAAAGATTGTTAATGGATGTCATAAATTTACAATCATTAAATGAATGTTTCAATAGTATATTTACTATTAAGACAGGCTGTGACCATAATTGTGCTGATGAAACAATGGTTATCATACTTTCAGTACATACGTTGATGACAAGACTAATATAGATATAAGCTTAGGTATCAAGGCTAAAGATGCCTGTTGAAATCATTTTGTCTCTGCCTTGTGGATGAAATGATGTGAATTGAAATCGTTTTTGTCCTCGTGAGCTGTGGGCGTGCTTGATTTTACGCTTGTGTGTTAGATTATTGATAGGCAAGGCTATGCTTCAATTGTAATGGTGTAAATTTTAAGGCAGAAAATAGAAATGAGCAAGACTCAAGTCATGTCTGTGCTTAATATTCATGGAACATTTATGCATCAAGGCTAAAATGGAATTTAGCTATGTTTTAAGGCTATTCTATGCTTGAAATGATTAACGTTCATCTCAGTATGCTTAATCAAGGCAGAGCAAGGCTAAAAAGGAAATTTAGCTAGGTTTTAATCTTAGGTTGTGCTTAAAAATCATAATGTGCCAGCCCCCCAATAATCCTACTACTATTGTGCTTCAAAATATCACATAAAATACAGTGTAATGTTTACTTTATCTCTTAGTAATCTACTGATTATTCTAAATTAATTAACCTCCTCTGTTTTATTCCTCGATGTCTGACTTAACATTTTCTTATCTATCGTTTAATTTAGCCAAGTTGTAAGTTCCTCTCACGCTTCTGTATTCTCTCTCTTCTCTCTCTTCAGTGCACTGCCAAGTATATATACATATATAAAATTAAAAAAAAATATTTTTTATGTATATATATATATATATATATACTTGTGTATATATATATATATACACAACAATCACAAAATGTATTTTATGTGTGTATATATATATATATATATATATATATATATATATATATATACACAACAATCACAAAAAACCTAAACAAACCCGAACTCATTCAACAGTTTATTCTTGACGAGTCCATTGATATTCTGTTTTTGACAGAATCATGGCTCTCTCCTGACACTCCACCTGCTGTCTTTAACTCTCTCACTCCCGTGACTATTCCATTCAACATGTCAGTCGTTCTTCTGGTCGTGGTGGTGGCATCGCTGCTATTTTTAGGTCAATTTTTTCTTTCTCTGTTTGTAACTGTTCTCCATTTTTATCCTTTGAATATATGTCGTTCCGTCTTGTATGCAAATCCAAATCCTATCTCTTTTTGATTGTCTGCAGACCACCCTCTTTATCCAAGGCCAATTTCATTTCTGATTCTTCCTTTCTTCTTGAAGACATTGCCTCATCACCCACTGATTTAATAATTATGGGTGATTGCCGCTCAACATCCACCTTGATTCCGATGACCATTATTCTTCTGCCTTTTTATCAACACTTGATGCCTTTGATCTCACACAACATATATCTTCCCCTACTCACTCCTTTGGTCACATTCTTGATCTGCTTATCACTCGAAATAACATGTCATTTCTTGATCATGGCAACTCTGATCCTTCATTATCAGATCACAGTGCAATTTTCTGTAAATTGCCTGTGACTGTTAACGTACACCCTTCCAGAACACTTAACATTTATAGAAAGATTTCTTCTATTAACATTGACACCTTCTCTGCTGATATTCTGTCCTCTTCTTTGTATTCTAATCCGTCTTCATCTGTTGCCGAATATTCAGCTCAATTTAGCTTCGTACTTTCCTCCATATTAGACAAACATGCCCCTTTCACAACCATTCATTGCCGCTCAAACCCTAGGAAACCATTCATTTCTGTAGAGATCCTTAAACAAAAATCTGAACGTTCCAAACTCGAAACTAAGTACAGGAAGGATCTGAAAAATCCACCTGAACTAAAAATCCAGACATTAAGTCCAAATACGTCAAACAAATAAAATTATTTAAAAAAAAGATTAGTTCTGCTAAAAGCTTGTATTATCAAAATCTAATCTCGCAGAATTAAAATTGCCGCCAGAAATTATGGGGAGCACTTGATTCTCTGCACTCGATTCGAACCTCCTTCAAACAAGCAGTTGTATCTCCTATGCTAAAAAAGTCTTCTCTACCAAAAGATGATCTTTTCAGTTACCGTCCTATTTCCAATCTTAACTTCATCTCTAAACTTCTTGAAAGGGTAATTTATACCCGTTTATGCACTCATCTTGATTATTTCCCTTCTCTCTCTCATTAGCAATCTGCCTATAGAAAACTCCATTCTACTGAAACCGCTCTTCTTCGTATACATAATGATCTTAGCTTGGCCATGAGTAGTAAAACGGTTTCTGCCTTGGTTCTTCTAGATCTCTCTGCTGCCTTCGATACAATTGACCATGGCATTTTTTCTATTTATTCTAATAAATAGGCTTAAATTTTGTTTTGTCATTTCTGATGCTGCTTTTTCCCTTCTTATATCATATCTCTCATGTCGCACACAATCAGCTGTTATTGGTCAAAATCGCTCTTCTGAACTACCCCTCCTACGCGGTTTTCCTCAAGGTTCAGTGTTAGGTCCATTGTTCTTCTCTTTATATATCACTCCTCTTAGCTACTTGCTTGCTCAGTCTTCCATAAATTTTCATTTCTATGCAGACGACACTCAACTGTATATTTCCTTTTCTAATCACGATTCCGATCAGAAACTGACTCATCTCTCATTCATTCTAGACAAGGTTTATTCCTGGTTTTGTGCTAACCGTCTTGCTATTAATCCCTCCAAAACTGAATACCTTTTAATTGGCACTCCTTTGCAAAGAAATAACATTACCAATAATTCTGTTAATTTTCAGAATCTTACTCTTTCACCTTCTCGATCCGCCAAAAATCTTGGAGTCATGTTTGATGAAAACCTTGACGTTAAATCCCATATCTCTTCTGTTTGTCGCGCTTCTTTCTTTCAGATTCGTCAGATTAGGCAAATACGTCCATCCCTTACTAGAAATTCAGCCACTATCATTGCTAATTCTATATTTCACTCAAAGGTCGACTACTGTAATTTATTATTACATGGATTGCCTACTTCTTCTCTCAATCGTTTGCAGCACGTCCAAAATTCTCTTGCACGTGTTGTTTGCAAGTCCTCTCGACTTCAATTCGCTCTCTTTTTTTACTTCGCAGACTTCACTGACTCCCTGTTAATCAACGCATAAAATATAAAATAGCTCTATTAATTTTCAAAACTCTGCGATTTGGCAAACCTTCTTACTTATCTGAAATTCTTCTTCCCTATCGTCCCTCACGTTCACTTCGTTCCAACGATGCCAATCTTCTCTCTGTTTCAAATATTCTCACATCATTGGGCAGACGTTCTTTTTCTTACGCAGCACCCACAATCTGGAACTCTTTACCTGCTAATCTTCGCTCTTGTTCTTCTCTTTCAACATTCTCTAGCAAGCTTTAGACTTACCTTTGTACCGTACCTTACCGTACCGTAGTGCTTAAGCCCGTCGATGGCCCCCTTCTGCAACCCTGATTCTTGATTCCCGTTTTCCCGGCCGCTGATCAATCCTTCCGCTTCGTTCTCTATCTTCATCCTCTCTCCGTCTCAATATTTCTCATATTCTAAATTTTCTTTCTACGTTTCATCTTTTCTATTCTTTTCTCACCACAACTGTGTACGACTACATCCGGACTCCAACTGACTCAACTCAAAGCCAAACGCTTTCTTCTTTGTTTCCACTTTACCTCTAGCATCAAGTTGCCACGTATCTCCACGTTTCAACTTCTCACCAATCAGAACCTTGCACGTATTTTATTTCTATCATATCTCCCCAGTTTCATTTCATAGTTGAACTAGTTTCCAAGGGATTACCTTGTATGGCGTTTTCACACTCTTCTTCCAAACGCTTCCCTTCAAAATTCCCGACTCACGGCTTCCCTTTTAATTTTTATACACCAGCGCCATAATTTTGATATAAATAATTCTAATATTCTTCTCTCTGGAATACAACAATCCTTCTTTACAAAAGCAAATTATTACTTTGGAAAAATGTAAAGAGTTTGTGATGATGTAAAACTTTCGTGGTTTTCTCGATTAATATTAATAAACTAGTAGCTAGTTAACTGAAAAAGTGCTGCAATTATATTCTTGAATTTACCATCTGAAGCGACAGAGCATTGTATTTGTACTAATTATACTGATTTCTTATTTATGCTAAAATATACTAAATTACACTAAGTTGTACTAATTTCACTGAAATATACAACTTTATTGTATACAGATCTATGGATGCTGATTACAATGGGCGTGGCAATTGGTATAGCTGTTGGTACAGTGCTGCTAGTCATCATTGTGCATCTCATGCGAAAGTTTGATTTCATCTAAGCATAATTTAATTAAATCTAAGTTTAATTTCATTTAATTTAATCTCATACTGATATTATTTTGTTTATCCATTAACTATGCAAAATGTTACACTTCTTTTCCATCTGGTGGCATTAGCTGTAATCAACACGTAAACCTTCCTTTCCTTTACTATTTATCCTTGTAGTGATTTACGGTAAATGAAAATGCGCCGTTTTTGAATCATTTTATTTTCTAGCATCAAATATCAATATCCGATGACGGTAGTAACACTGTATTTGTCATAATTATTATTATTATTATTACGATTATTATTATCCTACCTATGCCTATGTTATGTGTTATGCCTCTGCCTATATTTTTATTATTACTTTTGCTATTATTATTAAATACAGTTTATGGAGGCTTTAATTATATCTAATGTAATCTATGCTAAAATTTATTACTACTATAGTTATTATTATTGTTATTGTTATTATTATTGTTATTTTTGTTAAAGTGCTAACAGTTTATTATGTAATTTTCGAAGACTACTCCACTGGTCGATATAAATATTTCGCCTATTATCTTACTTCACAAGACTTTCTCATCGATCTCCTCAGGTTGAAGAAATGGAATTTAAAGATGATCGTACAGCACATGTTCCAAGAGCCGAGTAACGCAGATACTTCTATTTTAATATAAATTTATTTGAAAAATTCATATATTTAATAAATACAATACAAATATAATACAAGCCATTTGTTAAACATTTCAATAGTATAAAATTGTAAATTTCCATTTTTAATAAATGTGCTTCTATAAGAACATAGCACGACATGAAATGCTTATTTACGTTTGCAACATCATTTATGACTATACGCTTTGATTGCAGGAAGAGAAAGAGAGGTAGCGGAGAGGGTAGCACCCAACCGGCTACAATCCAACCCAGTACAGAAAGGTCTCTCCAATTTTCCACCGTCAACCCTACTAATGTGGTCGGGGCATACACTGACGCATCTGTCTATCACTTTTACGATACCATTGACGACTATGGCAGTTCAACTGGACAGCGGCCAACACATAACATCAGTCATAATCTACCTGACTATGCAAACCAGCCTTCTGCAGTGATCAACCCTAATCATGGCGCTACAGCCTCTCAGCCCGAGTATGACGACGACTGTGTATTGCATGAAGGTTCAAGCAAAGGAGTGGACACTTACTACCAACCTAAGCCACTGTATGATTATGATTATGAAATACCACTACCTAAGCCACTGTATGATTATGATTATGAAATACCGGCTGATTCCAGCAGAAGACTTAAGACGGAAAAGAAGCCAATGACGGGTGGTAGTGGTGAGCTTCGAGGGAATGCCTATATGACTCTTCTACCGAATTAATTGCATCACTGACACCTTCCTCTCACTATAGACATCCTCTAGAGCACTGACACCTTCCTTACACCATATACATCCTCTAGAGCACTGACACCTTCCTCTCACTAATGACATCCTCTAGAGCACTGACACCTTCTTCTCACTATAGACATCTTCTAGAGCACTGACACCTTCCTCACACTATAGACATCCTCTAGAGCACTGACACCTTCCTTTTACTATAGACATCCTGTAGAGCACTGACACCTTCCTCATACTATAGACATCTTCTAGAGCACTGACACCTTCCTCACACTATAGACATCCTCTAGAGCACTGACACCTTCCTCTCACTATAGACATCTTCTAGAGCACTGACACCTTCCTCTCGCTATAGACATCTTCTAGAGCACTGACACCTTCCTCACACTATAGACATCTTCTAGAGCACTGACACTGGTCTATATTAGATATTATAGAGAGGCGTTGATACTAGATCTGTAGGTACTCTGGAATTCGTTTCTTCGCCTCAGAAGGCAAGTAAATTGTAATTTCTTTATCTTTAATAAAAAATATTAAAAACTGTTTTAATTGGAATGAGATAAGTCTCATTTGAATGCCAACTTGAAAGCCAACGGATATCTATATATCAGTGGCCACACACGACCATGTAGGCAAGTCAGTTTCATTTCTAAACGCCGCTGACGAAAGGCTAGGGGATAGTGATGATGGAGCACTTCATATCCCAATGAAAATGTGACTTTGGGCTAACACGGGAATTTTAAATTTAGTTGTCTACAATACCCTGTATACTTTTTATGATTTAGTATCGTTCATTTGTTCGTCACAGCACAGATTATACAAACAAGAGGAACGTACAGGTAGTTCGATAAAGAAATAACAATACAAAAGAGGCTACCATATAAGAGTCATAGCTCTGTTCGGTAATAACATAATTAGTACTTGAACTGTTCCAATTAGTATTTGAGCTTCACTAGTAATCTAAGACACTGCATGAATCTACAGTAATACAGTGACGTTACCGAAATATATTGGAATCTAGTTTTTATCTCAAGGAAGCTTAAATAGTTCTATTGTATCGTTTTCGTTTAATTTGACTTAACCAAAGTTTGGGAGCCAAATAGATAGAAGATGTTAAGTCATGGACTTTACCGGTCAAGGATTCACCACCATTATGAAATTGTGAACTTCGATAAATTATCATCGAAATAAATCGAAATAATGATCAACTGCAAACTTTGCTCTTCGTGGAAATTTAAATTTATGTTTCAAACCCGTTATTTCAGCATGATTGTTCTATCATTAATATATACACTTGTTGTGTCCGGGATGCTGAAGAATAGACCTACCGTAGATAGTAAGTGTCATAAAAGGCGACAAAGCACTAAGATCCAAACCAAAGTCAGACAGAACATTCGGTTGGTGTGCTGAGGCTCCAGAAATCGCTACAAAATATTCTAAAACGGATGGAAAGGTTTCATCCCGATCCCATTAAACTGGGATTCAATGAATGTGACGATGATTATTATTAACTAACGCTCTATAAAGCGACGTATAAAATCAGTTTCCTGTCAGATAGCATGTCAGTGACGGGAGAGCACTGAACTTATGACACCTACATGGTAACTTTTTTGAACCATGGACCTACTTATCCTCTGCTAAACAACATGCCAGCAATACCATCGGCTCATTACCGTATAGTTAATCTTAACATTTGCTTAAAATTTACAATCACATTTGAATTAAATTGGGTATTTTGTGCCAGACTGCTTAATTTAGTTAACATTCTCTACTGCCCTAAAGTGCATCGATCCAGCAAACAAGCTAGGTTTGGTATATGTTCATGAAATTTGTGAGACAATTAATTATCAGCAACTTAAGTCTCCTAGCAACCAATGGCATTCGCTAATTGTTAACAGTTGATTTACTGTCTATCTTATCCGCCAAACTCCATCTTGTGAAAGTACAATAACTAAATTAGTTGTAGCATGATTAATGCTTACTGTAATAGCATGCAAACGCATCTGTATGTTTAATAATAACATCATACAGTAAAACAAGCAATATGCAATAGAATACACATCATAACATGCCTGAAAAAACCGGATAACTAACATCATTAATGTGGTTAAATTACTGGAAACCGAGAGGTTCTTAAAGTATGAAGTTACAGAGAAAATCAATGTTTATAGATTTCATTAAAAAATCTTAGACAGCTTCATAGTATATCAGGTAAGAAATAGGTTACTGCTATTAACATTTCTTGAATAATTATATACATTATATATATACATTATATATATTATATATATACATTATATATAAATTATATACATTATACATATATATATATATATACATACATTATATATACATTATATATATATATACATTATACTGTATATACATTATGCAATATATTTATACATTACAGAATGCGTCAAAAAAAACTTGATCCCCTTCAGAAAATTTTCCATAACTTTATTATCTGATGTCTTTTTATCGTGCAAATTTAGCAATAATGCTTGATCTAATTCTACACATATGCTGAAAAATTCATAGAAATTCATGCATCACAATTCAAGTTACAGATCTTTTTGCGCCATGCCCCTACCTCTTATAGGTTCTCCAAGCAGTTTGTCACCGAATACTCCTGATTAGTGCCCTTCATTAATTCTTTGTTTTGGTAGTAGCAATCATGAGAACTGATGCGGCAGAAACCCCTAGTACTTCAGATATCTGACGTGTATTACGACTTATTCCAGGCTCTCCTTCCTGAGAACCAATCAGTTCCTCAAAAGCAGCAATATTAGCAGGAATTCTGGCACTTTTAGGCCAGCCACTGCCCACTTTCTATCATATGCTTTCTCTCTCTCTCTCTTTCTCTCTCTGCAATCTTTCAACAAATAACCTTAATAGTTGACAAGGACCATCCTTTCAGCGGATAGGCTTGCTTTATTCTTTTCACCCCGTAACCTTGCTGATGGAGTATTTGTATCCGCAACTTATAGTGACTTATAGTGGTAAACTGCTTAGAGAATCTATAAGAGGTAGGGGCATGGCGCAAAATGATCTGTAACTAGAAATTTGGTGCATATATTTCCATGAATTTTTCTGCATACATGTAGAATTGCTCCATGAATAATCACTTCCATTTAAGTGACAATGAGACATGAGATACAGAAGTTATAGCAAATTTTCTGTAGGAACCTGTAAGAGGTAGGGGCATGGCGCAAAAAGATCTGTAACTCGAATTATGATGCATATATTTCCATGACATTCTCAGCATTTGTGTAGAATTGGACCATGAATAATCGCTTAAATTTACATGATAAAGAGACATCGGATACAAAAGTTATAGAAAATTTTCTGTAGGGAGTCAGTTTTTTATGCAGTCTGTATATATATGTATACTATATATATATATATATATATATATATATATATATATATATATATATACATGTATATATATACCGTGTTTTTTATAACTGATACCCCAGATTACTTTAGCAATAAAGTCGTAAGAAGTTGACCGTTGTTCTTGTTATTTAAGCAATATGACCAGCAGCCAAATGTACAAAACACAGAGAAATTTCGTTTTAATATCTTTAATAACGTGAGAGTTATATTTATGCGAATAGGAGTAGGGTCAGAGAAGAAATTTCCAGTACCGTATTTCGGGCGTGTTACATTTAGCGTATAATTATCTCTATAAAATAATAGCGAACACGTAATATGAAATTTCTGCTACAGTTGTTTTGAAGAGAAATCACTTCTTTGCAAAATGACGCAAAATACGTGCTGATATGTTCTTAATTGACAAAGTTATTGACCTTTTAATGCATTCATTGCATGTCTGGATCACCGCAGTCACTGCAGGGGCGTCCTCTAGCACTACAGTTACAATGATTATTCGTTTATTCTCTTCATGCAATGCATGCATTAAAAGTTCAATAACTTTGTCAATTAAGAACATATCAGCACGACTTTTACGCCGTTTGAAAAGAAATGCTTGCTCTTCAAAATAGCATTGGCAGAAATTGTATATTACACGTTTGGTGCTATGTTTTATAGAGATAATTATACGCTAAATGTAACACGCCCGTAATCCTGTTTTGGAAATTTCTTCCCTGACCCCACTCCCATTCGTAAAAGTATAACTTTCACGTTATTAAAGACATTAAAACGAAATTTCTCTGTTTTGTAGAATTGGCTGCTGGTGACGTTCTGTAAATATCAAGAACATCGGTCAACTTCTTACAACTTTATTGTTAAAATAATTTGGGGTTTCAGTTATAAAAAGCACAGTATATATATATATATATATATATATATATATATATATATATATATATATATATATCTTTACTTCACCCAAAGGCAGCAAATTAATGCAAGCAAAACCGTGGAAAACTAATATTTCTACATTACAACACGCAAAAACATAATAAAGAATAAATAAATTTATAATTATGGTGAATATTGTAATTGAGTGTTAAATTGCGTAAATTAATATTATTTAATGTCTCAGCGTTGACATAAATCTGTCTTTTCTCAACAGATATTTATCTTGGATTCTTTGAATGTTAAAAACATTCATACCATACAGCTCATCATTCACACTACAGCAGATAGAAACCAGAAATACTTTAAATAATGCCTTGTTGAACATAAATTATAAAATGTAAATTTCGGATTTCTTTAAAATTTGCGCTTCAAGAACATATAAAAGACAAGGATAGTGGATTCAAGTTGTTTTGAATCTCGCCCTGTCTTCAGTTTTTGCATATACTTGTACTGAGCCATTATCAAATAGTGTGAAAATGTCTAGAACTGCATAGTCCACTCATAACTAGCCTTGCATCACTTTCGGGTGAGGAAACGAACTTCTACTCTTTCTTATTTGAATTAGTGATCTTCGAGGCGAAGGAATACTATTTCAAGTTTGTATAATATGTTTAATAATACACGAATTTCAGTATCCAATATTAAATTTTACTGTATACTTATTTTAGCCATTGCCTGAATTTTGGATTTTGCACAGTTATTGGTATCCTTTGATTTTTCCCCACCGGCTTGGTTTTGATTCAACGTGTTCCATGCTTTCATTGACGACAGTAGCACTCTAACTGATGTTGTTGTTATTAATACGTAGTCATTATAAAGACAATACTGTAAAGAGGTCTAGAAGACCGGACACCGGACATGACACCGATATAGAAGTAGAAGATATTGTCGGAGGTTATTATTATTATTATTATTATTATTACTACTACTACTACTACTACTACTACTACTACTACTACTACTAATGTCCCCCTCACAAGCCTACTCGTGCGAGGTCTCTGGGCCTCTACTTGTGCTCATCGAATTGTCTTCACTTGTCCACTTGCGAGTGCCGACACTCAGCGAAGCTTTATCAGTTTAAAGATGAACGTCCGTTACACAAGCGGTTCATGGAAGGAACGATTTCCAACTATTGCGCATGCGCACAAGAATTGTAACAAAAAATTTTCATATGGTATTATGATAGTCTAGTACGATAAGTTGACATCATGTATTCAACCGTGTTCAAATGGAAGCCCCAAATTTGCACAATTTGCAACATTGACCCTGTCACTTCGGTCATGGCGCATGAGCAATAGTTGGAATTTGGAAATGATTCCTGCAGCGAACCGCTTGTTCCGTTACAGACCTGAAGTCATTGTAAGGTAATTGAGTCGAGAGTCGCTCAGGAGTCACGAACAATATTCTCCTGCTATATCTCCTGCTGCTAAATCTTTCAAAGAAGCTGCCTTAAAATACTGCTGCTTCAATAAAGCTATACGCCTGCTGACTCAATTGAACCTACTGTCACAACTGAACCTAATGTCTCAACTGAACCTACTGTCTCAACTGAACCTGGTGCTAAACTGAAGCTGCTGATTAAACTGAAACTACTGCCTGAAATGAAGAGTGATGCTTCAATTGAAGCTGATGCTGCCAATAAAGCTGACGCTTGAACCTATGTTCGCACAACGTTAATTATATAGCCTACGTGTAGATAGAACTATGTTAGAGCATTATAAATAGATAGAGTATTATTTTAACCAATAAGTAGATTCAGTTAGAGATATTTTACCAAAATTTAACGTAGTCTTTTTAATGAGAAAATTGCTTATGCGGTGGTTACCTTTCTTAGTTTCTACTTATTCGTCTTTAACTACCCTCGCAGTTTACGATTAGTCTATATTATTATGTGCATACTACAGGCAAATATTATAGAAATATACAGTATATACAAACAGCTGAGTATCTCGTTCAATATAATCACGATAACTACTGCTAGATCAATAGTTACAGTTAGCAGAACTTTTCATATTTAGTTTACTACGACACAAAAGCCAGAGCTGGACATATGAGCGGCTGGTACTAGCGTTCACTCAGCCCATCAGCTGTGGAAGTGAATGAAGCGATATCGTCGCTTCCTTGATAAGTCATTCTTCATGAAACAAGTGCATCACTCGGTGTCAGTCATTTTACTTTCTGTATCGATAGATCTTCATTGTGAGTTGAATTGCAATGGCTACGGTAGCATATATCTATAGGCGAGCGCGAGTAAAAAGGATTTATGCAATTCTGCTCCGTTTGAAGTGTCCTAAATGCCTTATGAATATTTTAGTATAATTAACATTAGAGAATACAGACACAACTTCTCTCATATGTGTACACACTATTACTAATAAATCTTAAGCAATATAATATATACAGTGGTTAAAGTATAAATTTTCTGTAGCGGGATCCCCAAAAAGTATCGGGGCCCCTAAAATTTCTTCTGGGCCCCTAAAATTTCTGCCGGGCCCCTTAGAATAGCATCCGGGCCCCAAGCATCATATGCGACTCTGCGAGCCATTAATAGATTACCAGCCATTATCAGATTATATATACAGTAATTAATTGAGAATACACCAAATTTAATCAGATAATAATCAATTTCAAATATACAAATAAGCAAAATATATACCATAAGAAAATTTATAATTAAGGAAAATTTGCGAAAACTACAATCTCTACATTTCTTACAAACAAAATCTTGCTAAATAGCAATATTTTTTTGGGATATCTAGGATAAGCGTCATTTTATTTTTTTCTGAAACCGGATCGATAGAGTATTATGAGAGCCCACAAGTCTTTTAAGAGATCCCGCTAGAAAATTTTAAAAAATTGTTGTGGGATCTCTAATGCTTAAAATCTATGGGCCCAGGATCGCAGATCCCACGGGATCCCGCTTACTTTAACCACTGACTATATAATTATATTGTTTTATTCTAAACAATATATACACTGTATATCAATTATACATGTACACAATTTACGATTTCTTAAGTGCATTCCAAGGTACAGTATATGAGAGTTAAAATGCATTTTATTAATATATTAAAGCATACATTTGTATAATAAAGCACTTTTTGGGAATTAACTATGAAAGTGTCAAGATCTCTCCTAAAATTAAGAGAATTTGTATCCCTTTCGCGAGACAATATTAGCCCCGGAATTAATTTCCTTATATATATATATATATATATATATATATATATATATATATATATATATACTACATAAACAGGATGTATACATATACAGTATATATAAATACATATACATATATATACATACTACATAAACAGGATATATAAAAATATATATCTATATATATACATGTATATATATATATATATATATATATATATATATATATATATATATATATATTATGCAGAGGCCTAAACTAGCTACAATTAATCAGTATTTATTTTGTGATGAGCTTCGACTCAAAGCTTTAACTATCTCAATGAAGTAGCAGCAGCAGACACACCACCTACGCTTACTTGCTCAAAATGTCATCAGCATTAATGTACGTAATGTAATAATGTACTTATAATAGCCTCTGTATTTGAATCAGCTCTAAAGAAATATGAAACTAACTATCAACAACTATATGAATCAATACCACAATTATAGTCGCCCCATAATTAGACATTGATATTGAAAAGATATCATTACAATGAAAAAATTACTATTGTAAAAATAATAATATGGTCTTTATCAAGTAGAGTAATAAAACTTCAAAAAGCTAAAAAAACTTTAACTTTTATACACTAGACCAAGCCCGATATTTTTCAGCATGCTGCTACAACGAAGTGCACGAACTCTTGCTAGTTTTTAACTGAGCAGCTGAAAGAACAAGATCACAAATATCTCACTCACTTATACCGGATATGAGACACGTTAATGACATCCTATAAATGTCGGAAAGCGGAAACAGACTTGCATCGCTTCTTCAAAAGGACTTCATCGCTATAACAGTGGTACTGTCGATTGCGCTGAGAATAGCTGAGGCCGATCCAGGTAAGAATGTAGACGTTAAATGTAATGATGACCTTAATTTTTACCAGTTTACCTGGATCATGAATCGGTTTATACATAGTTAACAAGCTATTAAACTTGCCGGAGATGTGAACATACCTTTCTTGGAAGGCCTATATACAGTTCCAATATCAATATTTAAAGTAATAAACTCAGATCTCATAAAATAAAATAGCTGACTGTATATTTCATTTATGAAATAATTACTTTCTAATAGTTCCTTAAGCAGGCTTTAATTACTGTAGAAATCTTTGCATGTAAATAATTATTTCTTTGTAACCAGTTGTTGCTATTCAGTAGATTAATCTTTTGTCTCATGAACAAAAAAGCGTTTCGTGCTCATAATTTCACTTATTCTTTAGTTAATTTTTCGCACTTACTATGTCTATTAATGCATATCTTCGCAATAGATAACAAAGGGCGTAAATCGCACAGAATCCCTAGGGTTGAGTATATTTCGTGAGAACAATCGCAATAAATTTATTAGAAGGCATAAAAGTCTCAAAAAAGTTGCTATATCCGCATCCTTCTCTGAGTAAGAAAAAATCTCTGGATATCTTATCATTTAATCAACTTGGGTTCATTCGCATTTAGCAGCCTTAAGCCAAACTCTGCACAAGTGAAATTAGTGTGAGTACAAAGCACTTCTGATACATCTCTGAATAGAAGTGCCGTGTTCAATACCCGGGGATATGAACTCATGAGCTGCCAATCCTAGCTGCTTGACGAAGAATATCATATTTCGCTGCATAGCTACAATTTTTATTAATTTTATTTCCTTGGACTGGTTACCCGGATTTTGACTCACATCGTTTATTAAGCGCTCGCATTCTCCGGATCGGCTTTGATTTGGCTCCATAATGATTGATGTTGTCATGGACAGTAGTAGCAGTCTAATCGTATGGTTGTTGTTGTTGCTGTTAAAGATATAGAACATAATTCTTGTAATTCTTATTAATTAAGAATGTAATTACTCATTCTGTGGTTGTTGTTATTACACAATTCATTACATAGTTAATATTTGAACAATAATTGCCAGTAATGATTAATATATTTTTTAAATATAATTAAAATAATTGAACAATAATTACTAGTAATGATTAATATATTTTTTGAAATATAATTAATATAATGATTAATTTTAATTTCACTAACTAAATGGTAAGCTTATAAAGTTACAAACAGACAAACAATCGATAGAAAAACCGTGCATACATAAAATAACTTGTGATATAAAAGCCAAATACACCCAGTAGTTAGCATGCTTAGGCCCTACGAAAATTAATACATCAAAGCTAAAAAATAAGCTAATGTTAACGTCATTTTTCTCTCTCGAAAGCAATATAAATGACGGGAGAGCCCAGGATTTGAAACCCGCACATACTGATCCGCGGTCGTATATCTTATCGACATCGCCACTGGTTCCAGTCATAAGTTCACATACCCGTATACTATGAAATCTGAATTCATATAATTATGATCATGAAATACTTGTGATAAACATAACTATTCGTTTATTAGAAATGTATTTTCGAAATATTTACATATTTTATTTTAAATTTGGTATTTAGACTCAATATATTTAAATTATACTTTATTCATTACTTTTTTGAGTATAATAATGCTAAATGATTAAAACCGATACTACTACGTCAAGCCGCATCAGCTGCTACTTCAAACTGCTGAAGCTGCTACTCAATGCTGCTCTAGCTACTAATTCAAGCTGCTGCAGCTGCTCTTAAAGCTGCTCTAGCTACTACTTCAAGCTGCTAAAACAGCTACTTCGAGCTGTTTCAGTAGCTACTTCCAGCAGCTTGAAGAAGCAGAAACTATATTCATTAGCGATGCTCAATATATGCATTGTAAACAATCGAAACATGGACCTATTGTATTGAGTTCTGTAATAAACGCACTTGAATTCAATGTTAACTTCAGTGAAGACTTCAATCATTTAATGGATTCAAACTGTCTTTTATACACATAACAATTAAGACAAATTAAAAAAGTAAGTCAATTATTACATTTTATACTTATAATGTAATGAATTCATATAATAAAATCCTTATAAATCATATAATCCATATAAATAGTAAAATATAAAATCCATATAAACATAATAAAATCCATATAAATCATATTATGAATTAATTTAATAAGGCTCCACTCTATCACTAAAAAGCATCTAGTCTTAAACTGGGGAACCTTTTTTTCTAGAACCTATCTGCAATAACATTGGCAATAACCTTTTTAGTCCGAAATTGTGACGCCCCTGCCCAGTAACTGTTAGTCGAAGCTGAGGTATGCATAGGGGGCCCACCTGAGGTATGTAATAGGCAGAATCCCCCAAGAATAATGGTGTATCAAATGGAACGTTATAGATGATTTAAAGATCCACTCGTATGTGGACATGAAGAGCAAAACGGAAACGGTAGAGATGAGTGGAGGCGTTGTATGCCATGAACCTGCCAGTAGGTAGTGCACTAAGAGAGAGAGAGAGAAACTCTGAATTTCATATTAATCAGCTTTTCTTGTAATAAAAATTGATACGTACGCTTAGGTCGACTCAATATCAATTTTGTCGTACTAGATTTTCATGTCAAATGATATCAGATGCATTGAATACACGCATTAAGAATATTAACTATTCTCACTTAGCTAATCTCATCTCCTGATAGGCTAAGCATAACTGCTTTGTTACTGGCTAGAAGACATTTCACACAAAGCATCGTTGAGCATCTGCTTTCTTACTGCGAAGTAGCTAATAATTAAAGTGCTAGCACGCGATGCTCTTTAGAAAATTTGAACCACGTTGCAATTCGACTGACTCGTTAATGCTTTATATTGAAGGCAGCATTTCATAAAGACAGATTTATCCATTAAATCTGAGCAAAGATAACCAACATGAAATGATTGTCAGGCTTCAATTTCAAATAGTTAAAAAATAATTAACTAATTTTTTAATCTTTCAATTCATGGATGCTAGTTACAGTTAGTTATTCAGGGAGACAAATAAAATACATTAGTATTACAATAATTATATTCAACCTGGATAAAGTCTGCTTATTATACATGTATGTAAAGAATATTTCTCAGAATATTTCGGGAAACTCTACGGCATATATACATATATACACTATATATATATATATATATATATATATATATATATATATACACATACATGTATCTATATATATATACACTATGTTTTTTATAACTGACACCCCTAATTATTTTTACAATAAAATTATAAGGAGTTGACCAATGCTCTTGAAATTTACAGAACATGACCAACATCCAATTCTACCAAACATAGAGAAATGTCGTTTGGATATCTTTCATAACGTGAAAGTTATAGTTTTGTGAATATGAGTGGGGTCAGATATGAAATTTCCAGTACAGGATTACGGGCATGTTACATGCAGCGTAAAATTATCTCCATAAAAATAATAGCGAACACGTAAAATAAAATTTCTGCTAATGCTATTTTAAATAGCAATCATTTCTTTTCAAAATGACGTAAAATAAGTGCTGATATGTTCTTAATTGACAAAATTATTGAACTTTTAATGCATGCATTAAGTCCTTGGGCCTACGTGTGCTAAGCGAGAGATCAGCTGACGCGAGACAATGAGAGCGCAGTACTACTGCAATGCATGCATTAAACGTTCAATGGCTTTGGTAATTAAGAACATACCAGCATGTATTTTGCGTCATTTTGAAAAGAAATGATTGCTCTTCAAAATAACATTAGCAGAAATTTTATGTTACGTGTTCGCTATTATTTATATAGAGATAATTTTACGCTGCATGTAACATATCGTAATCCCTGTACTGGAAATTTCTTATCTGACCACACTCCTATTCGCAAATCTATAACTTTCACCATATTAAAGATATTCCAACGAAATTTCAATATATTTGGTAGAATTGGCTGCTGGTCAGGTTCTGTTAATTTCAAAAACGTCTGTTAAATCCTTACGACTTTATGGTAAAAGTAATATGGGGTATCAGTGTTAAAAAACACCGTATATATATATATATATATATATAGATATATATATATATATATTTATATAATATAACTATATACATGTATATATAGCTTCACTGACGACCAATTTTTCCCTCGCGATATGCATTTGTTTTTTTGTTGAAAATAGACATATTGTTCTATTCTAGTATATATATATATAATATATATATATATTAGATATATATATTATATATAATATATATATATATATATATATATATATAGTATCATCATCATCTTCCCTTAAATCCCAGTTTAACCAGGGTCGGGATACAAATAGATTTTCTTTTATCCATTCGTTTAAGTTTTGTGGCAATTACTGGAGCCTACGCACTCACCAAACGAATACCCTTTCTGACGTTGGTATGTTGGCATGAATCTTAGTGCTTTAGTCGCCTTCTATGACACGTGCAGTCACCGGTTGGTCAAATTCTTAACACGATCCGGACACAACACGGCACGGGGAACATATATATATATATATATATATATATATATATATATATATATATATATATATGTATATATATATATATATATATGTATATATATATATAATTCATTTTTGATTGCAATGAAGGCTTGAATTAAAGTATATTTTCAAATATAAGGGGCGCTTCATAATATTATTTTGCAATTCGTTACATTTGCTAATTAAAGATATTAAATTGCCCTGAACATGAACATTTATGTAAGAGAATATTCTAAAAACTGATGAAGAATGTTAAAATTAAAGAATTTAGAAAAAAGGCAAAAATTTAATATAAATCGTTATGACAATTTTTCAAACTAGAATTTTTTTATTTATATTGAACGCATATATTTCAAAACTTGATTCGTCAAATAAAAATTAGCATACAGTATACAAATGTTTAGTGAAAATTGTCACATGTGAGATATTATTCAAGGCGATTTAGAGAGCTCTAATATGTTTGCGGTTCATGACAGTATTAAGTAAAATAAAATGCTAATCATGTGAAGTGACAGTTTACAATCATTTTAAAGAAATTGCTCTGCATGGAACCTTTACTCTAGATATCTTTCACAAGTGACTAGAGAAAGATGGATGAAAATTGATAACAAAGATTTGCGGATATCAATCTTTACAAGAGAAAAGATTTGACTCTTTACAATACTCCTCGGTGTGTTATAGCATCTGTAAGTGACTACATCAAGATCTTGGAAAGATATCTTGATAATATCATTCGTCAGATCTAAAGCCATGTCATCTATATCCTTTTTGAATGATCTCCATGCTGCGCTAGCAAATCTACTTTAGTATGTCTTTTCTCTCAATGAGAGAGTTACTGAAAAATTAAAGGTTTCGGCAAACAGTTGTAGAATTAATAACTCCGCATATAGTATCATGAACGTGTGCAAAATAAACTTCAAGGCTAATTTATATTTCGCAGCAAGTAAGAAGTGAAGTATCATACAATATATGTATCATATAGTAGATATAGCAAACAGTGGATGTATCTAACAGTAGATGTATCACACAGTAGATGTATCATACAATAGATGTATCACAATGTAGAAGTATCACATAGTAGATGTATCATATAATAAATGTATCATACAGTAACTGTATCGAACAGTAGATGTATCATATGGTAGATGTATCGTACTGTATCAATCGGTAGATGTATCATACTAGCGTCAGACATGTACTCACTGGATAAAAGCGACGCATTCTTACTTTACTTTATGTGATCCAGCCTCCACGATACATAAAAATCGAACCATATGACGCTATGAAAGATAGTATAAAGAAAACATTTTCTGCTTGACGATGTTTCCATTCTATCATTCTATGTAGAAAGCGCATCATCAGTAGCTTGGGTAATCTCCATATGTACATAAAGTAAATACTTACATAAAGTACAAAAAAGTAAATACTAAGTAAATACTTACACACTTACATACATAGTGTCTGTGAAGTATTAGATTTTATTTTAGTAGGCTGTGATTCGCTAAAATCATAGGCTGGCAGTCGCGATCTCGGTAAGATATCCGACCGCAGATCAATTTGTGTGGCTTCTAATCCTGGGCTTATCTGTCAATGATATTGTTTTTAAGTGAAGAAACTGACGTTAACATTGGCTTTACAACTTCATTACAGCTTTTTGAACTAAGTCGTTATTTCTTCTTTATTTATTTATTATGATGAACTATTTCAAATCAATAACCTATTAACTAATAATTAATTACCTAAATCGACCTTCTAACGACCGTTGAGGCTCTCGCTTTACCCTTTCCTTTCAACCAACGCAAAATATTCAGAATCCTTCTATCGAATTAATCTGATTCTATTTGTCGATGCATCCATCACGACTAGGCCTATTCCGGACCTGGCGTCCACTAGACCGTTTGATGCTAATTTCATACGATAATTAAATCGCCGAACATCAGTGAGCGATGGAGCGGGTGCGTGCTGGACCACTATCCTCGGACGATGTCTCGATCGCGTGCGAGCCGCCGACGTGTCGATCTCAAAGTATATATTCCTTTGTGTACAACGTCTCTTGCACGAATCTTCTTCAGATCTCATATCTCTCCCGTGGAGGTTCTAGCCGGGAGCAGAAGACTGCGGCTCCCAGATTTACGTCCATAATCTACACTTTTCCTCTCTGTAAAAGTTGATAGGAATCAAGATTTTGGTTTGTTATAATTCTATTGTGCCTCGCATCCACTTTTTATGTGAAATTTGTCACATTGGTAGAAAGTTTGTCTCAGAATTGAAAGATCTGAATAAAATTTCGAGGCCATTCAATTAGGAGTGATGAAATCTCATTCCAAAATTAGCTTTAGCTGCTTTACGAGTTATCATTGATTACTATTAATCACGGTTTGAATAAAATAGGAAGACTACGCAGATAGAAACTTATCAATACTTCTATATAAACAGATGATTAATATATATTACATTTATTGTATAATGAAACTATTATAAAATGACGTCTTTTCTATTGAATGTGAGCCAATTTATAAACGTTAGTGCTTCATGCTAAATTAGACCATGTTCGTCACCCCTTTTAATTTTTTATCGCAGCCCCGAACTGCATTTCTGATTCCACAATCTGTCAGAATCTCTTTAGATATTCATGTACTATAGTTCAATGCCTTACACACGAAAAAGTATTCAATTTAGGATGTCAATCAATGCACAATAACGTCGTTTACAAAATTTACAAAGATACTACAAAACTGTCTCTCTATCAATATAGCAAACATCAACCTTTCTGACAAATGAAATCAGCGGAAACAAAGCACAGAGTGGATACTCTCTCTCTCTCTCTCGCTCACTCTCTCTCTCTCTCTCTCTTAGTGCACTGCCTATTGGCAGGTCCATGATATATAACGCCTTACTCTTCTCTGTGTTCCTTTTTCCTCTTCATGTCTTCAGTCTACGTTTGAGTGGAGCTTTAAATCATCAAGCAATACTCATTCTTGTTGTTATATACCAGTTTCTTGGGGATTCTGATTATAACGAGGTGGGTCCCCTACGCCTTCCTCAGCTTCGACTATTTTTACTGGACAGGGGCGTCATTCCCTGAGAAATCTATCATGTTACTCTATGAGTGGATACCTTGTGGTTTCAAAGATTCAGCTGTCAAGAAGGTCAGGTACGCAGAATAGGCTTACCACATGCATATATAACTGTCGGCCTTACAGCGCATGACATATATTTGTAATTATGTGTAGTATAATGAACTTTTTTAAAGAAATCTTAGTTTAAATAAATTTAACTGTAAGTAGTTACATTTTAACTTATCTAATTAAATAATTGAAATTAAGTCAATGATATATTTTATTGTATCGTATATGTATATTTATAGCTTATATATATTTTATATGTTATTATACAATATATATTTTATTTTATACTACTATATTTTAAAATTATACTTATATTTGATTTTAGTTTAATGTATATTTTATTTTATGGTAGCGGTATATTTTTCCTATCACAATGCACGAGATAACTCATTCAGATAACAATATCTCTCTCTCTCTCTAGTGTTCTGCAAGTGACAGGTCCAAGGTACATATTCCTATTAACAGTCCGCTGCTGCGCTCTATAGAGCGCACTTCGTCGATCAGCATGTTAATCCCTTCATAAGGATCTAAGAGTATAAAGAGTATCCCTTCATAAAAGCATCCCTTCTAAGAGTGTCCCTTTATAAGAGCATTCCTTCTAGGAGTGTCCCTTCATAAGAGTATCCCTTCTAAGAGTGTCCCTTCATTAGAGTATCCCTTCTAAGAGTGTCCCTTCATTAGAGTATAGCCTATTCACACTTTAATGTTGTCTATACCTTGGGAGTAATAGGTTCTAAGGTGCTTGTTTCACGTTACCTTCTTATTTCGTTCTTAGTCGCCTTTTACGACACTTGCAGTTTACGGTTGACCAATTATTCAGTAGCCCGGACACTACATGAGAGAGACAACAATTAACGAATCTATTTACAGAGCTCTTTGCTAACACTGCGGATTACATTCCTTTTGAATTTAATTTCTCTTATTTGTTTTCATACGGATATTCTTTAACTTTTCGTGTTGCTTCATATTCATAAAATCTCATATTTATTCAAATTCATTCAATTTAAATGTTTATTTATATTTATTGCAATTTACAATGGGCTATCGCATAGCGAAAATTGTATCTAGCTCAGATATACTCAATGATGATCTATAACTGTTATTTGCGGACTGATCTGGGATTTTTATCCAGATTTCATAATTATGAATCGCACGCTATGGCTAAACGCCAATCTCTTCCAATATTGGCACATGATGCTGATAATATCATCAATCTTAGAATTATCACACACCCTAACTAGAAGTTACGCTGTGCGGTTGTCTATTGGAGTAAAGGCAGGAAGTTAATGTGTTTTGCGCCAGGCTGACTTCTCATCAAATCAATCAATGAATCGTGAACATTTCTGATTAGAAAAGAGATGCCTAAGTGTTGTAACAGAGAAATAGCTTATATTGACTCCTTTACTGTGGATTTAAGCAATAGTTGATTTAGATTAATTAGCTGCATGCTCGGTATCCTTTGTAATGGATTTCACACGGATAAAATTTTCCAATTCATGTGGAAGTTTTGTGAAATCATAGTTTACAACATATATTGTTGTTTAACACTAATACAAAACATAATAATACACTTCGAGCAATCATAACGAATTGTTTTTCGTCATCTTTGAAGAAAATGCGCAGGTAATATTTTCTGTAGAAATATAACTAACGTAAGTGAGAAAAGCAGATGATAATGTAGCAAACAAAGTTTGGAGGGAAGAGCAGGATGTTAAGGTAGAGAGAGGTAGACCACAATGGACGTGGGATGCGGTGATTAATAAGGGCATGAATAATAGGAGATTGACTGATGATATGGTGTGGGAGAGAGGATTGGAGAAGATCTATTCGAATCCAGATCCTAGTTAAAGTGAGATTTAGGGGAAGATGATTATGATATAACTAAAGTACGTTGATTTATGACATTTTGTCTATTTCGATAGCGTCTGAATTGCTCTTTGAATATTATCTAACAAATTTTCTTCTGAGAAATTTTAAAGAAAGGTTTGATTCTTTCTGTAATATTTGAGGCAGCAGGTCCAATGTGAAAATTCCTACATACTGTATGCATATAGAGCCATCCCATATGTCATAAGCAATCAATATTAACGTTATTTTCTAGTTCACCAATAAAGCAGTTTTTACAAAATTATGCAATTAAGATTTAAAATTTCATCTGTAACTTAGCTTCATATTAGGACATAAAGCTTAAATATCTCGAATGTTTCAATAGAAGTTATCGACAGCGACATTTTACTGTTTTCAGGAGAGGTGCAGGATACTTGTATAATGGAATCGTTCAACGCTTCCTGCCCTGTGGGACAGGTGATCCGGATATCCTCTGCTCGCTACGGTAGGATGCGCATCAGCCGCTGTGTCACCTACGGTTACGGTCATTTAGGATGTGCCGTGGACGTCCGCAATTATCTCGACTCCAAGTGCTCCGGAAGACGAAACTGTCTGCTAACCTTACCGGATTCAGTTCTTTTCAAGCTCAAACCCTGCCCAGGGGATTTTACGTCCTATCTGGAAGTGTTATTTAACTGTCTAGCAGGTTGGAATCTTATTTATAAAATTAATCTATCCTGTTAGAACAAAAATAAGTTTACTCATGAATATTTAGCGTCCGTGGCATCATATATAGATAATTTTCGGGACTATTAATTTAATTTGAAAATTTCCCTGGACTTTTCTTCTGTCGAAAAATGGAAGAGTTTATTCGTATTGTTTCTACAGTAGAAGCTTCACTGAAACATGTGTTATATTTGAAGTAATTTTCCAGCTTTTCTTTCGTGTACATATTTGATAATTTCACTCTACATGCATCGATTGCGTTCGATAAACTTACCTGCCGTAGAATAATTAACGTCAACTTTAGCATGTCTGATAAAAATCTGTTAACGGAAAATTAAAGGTTTCAAACATCTCGTCTCAGAGAGCCTGCAGGGCGCATTCTATAAGTACGCTTATTCGTATAAATGTAATTCTCATCTGCTTAATAATTCCAGGCATTGATTCTAGGCTAGACCATCAACTCTAACATTTCTCCATATTTAATATCAAACAAGCGCAAAGTTCCAAACAAAGTAAATAGAAATCTGAGCGTTAACGCTTATCTCAAAAATTAAGCTTAATCGATAAAAACTGACTTAAAATAAAATTAGAAATGAGATTTTTTACTAATCATAAATTAGTAAAAGTAACAAATGCGGTCTTTCATTAAATTAAGCCACATGCTTCAAGATTCCACGAAACTTTTCCAATGCCATTTAATAAGTAATAGTTGACATAACACGGCAAAAAGTAAATTTTAAAAGCATACTGTCTATTTTCGCACCACATGGTCAATGAAGGAAAGGGTCTGGCCTTGGCATCAATAGTTCTGTGTAGGGACTTAAATAGTTTAAAACTAGAATTATAATCAATAATTATTGATTACTGACTGTTTCTAATCCTAGTAATTCTAAGTTATGTTATAAATTTAACTAATTTTTGGCTGGAGCCAATGGCAATGTCCGTAAGATACTCGACCGCGGATCAGTATGTGCGGGGTTCAAATACTGGGCTCGCCCGTCACTGACATCGCTTGCGAGTGAGGAAACTGGCGTTAACATAAGTTTTTTAGATTTTCTAATTCTAAAGTTTGCTGCCCTACCAAAGGTATACTTAATGTAACAGTTGTACCTGAGAATTGTTCAGATAAAATGCTGCATATACTGCAAGCGCAATGCCTAAATTGTTCTGATTGTGTCGAAGACGTAGTCAGGAATAATTACGTTAACGAAAATTTAAGCCTATTAATAAGACTAGCCTTGATACAATTTATATTTATTTTATCTGATCAGTTGATAACGGGCATGGAGAAGGCTGCATACTCGATTCAATAAAACAGCCTCTGGCTCAGCAACAACAACAACAAGTTTTTTATTCCAAGCCTCACGGATACCTATCCAGTGCTGTGATAGATCCTACAGGACTCGGCTCCTGTGTGTGGAAGTTGACTGCGCCCAGGGGTCAGAGACTAAACCTCACGATGCATAACTTCCTCGACACACATGGAAGAGGTTACTCCGAGGTGGAAAAGGAGGATAGAAGAGAGGTTGACGGTAGGACGACGGTGTGTCTTGAGGTAGCTGTCGTCCATGATGGATCGGTAAAGCGCCCGGTGACAGTTTGCGGCGGCGAGATGAGACAGACGAACGTTTTTACTTCACGTACTAATGAAATTGGGATAGAGTTGAGCAATAGGGATCTGATCAGATCTATGGGAACGTTTCTGCTCGAATACACAGGTATATCCTATTTTTATTTATTTTGATCCTATAGCGGTTCATTTATCCATGTGTTGTGTCCGGGTTGTTTGAAGAAGTGACTAACCGGTGACTGCAAGTGTCGTAGAAGGCTACTAAGATCCATACCAACGTCAGAAAGGGCATTCGGTTGGTGAGCGCCTAGGCTCCAGAAATTGCTACAAAAATTTAAATGAATTGAAAAGTCTCAAATAGGTGATTGACTGATGATACGATGTAGGACAGAGAGGATTTCAGACATTCTATTCGTTTCCCGACCCTAGTTGAACTGCGATTCAAGGGAAGATGATGATGATGATGATTATGATGACGATGATAATGATGATCCCATAGTGGTTCATAAGAAGCATCCATGACATCCAAGCAGCCATGCTGGATTTCATCCATCAATGACATCCAGCATTACAGTTAGGGGCCCGAACATTTCAAAGTGATTTATACTGAAATTCCGAAGAGATTTGCAGAAGTTAGTTTAATATTATCCGTGATGTTATTCCTTTCCCTGGTCTAATCATTAATAACATCTCTAGCGGTCTCGAACACCGGCCATTACACTGCTATAGAAATTGTCGGATATTATTATCTCTGGATAATATCGGCACAAGATGGCAGACTGGATCATTGATGACGCATAGGTTGAGGCACCCATATTTAATGCTCCATTCTAACCAGTATCCATGTCATCCAGTTTTATAGACTAATGGAACATCTGCACTGGACACATTAAAATATGACTGCAAATGGAAAGGCTGCCATTTAAACTCGTTCATGCAGTCGCTTTCACGTCGAATAAATCTATGAATTAATTTCTTTCAGTTAAAGGTTCATCATCTATTCATGATACAGCCGTCAAACCTCTGTATTATAGTTGATCATGTGTCAATCTAGCCACACCCAGATGAGCACGCTTAATGCTGGACTAGGCTCCCGGGGACTGGGCGACATTGCATGAGTTAGCACTTAAATACAGAGACGGCTCCTGCTTTAAATCACAGACTGGACTTAAAGTGTTTCTTAGACTTTCATCGTGGTGTAAAGGAATTTAAAGTCTCAGCTAAACGTGTGAAATTTTAAATGCAATTATTCTACTTCCGCCTAAAGAAGTTAAGAGTAGAAAAATAATGCAAAGAGGGTGTGGCTTAAAACGTCAGTACGCAAATCTACATGTAGGTGGACATGTTCTTAGATAGTATGTAACTGTCTAAGTTCTTACTTCGTGCCAGGTTGCACTGGTTCAGCAAGATATTCAGCTACATATGATTTCTCAAGCTGACTTTATAAAATACTAGTCAAATATTTCTCAAGCTGACTTTATAAAATATTAGTCAAATAACTATAATTATGTAATGAATTATGTAATACTAGTAATATAATTAGAAATATATTGCTGCTACTATAGGCAATAGGGTTTTAGATTATCATTGAGTAGCGTTAGGGGTACCAACTCTTTATTCGAAATAAAATTTCATACATGTCTTGTAATTAAATAAACATAAAGATTTCAGCCTTAACATTTAGAATCAATTTTCTTGAAAATTTCTCAGATCTTGCTGAAATAGCTTACTAATAAACTAATAGAAATTGCTACACAAATTTAAACGAATGGAAAATTCTCAAATAGGGGATTGGCTGATGGATAATATGATGTAGGACAGAAAGGATTTGAGACTGTCTATTCGTGTCCCGACCCTAGTTAAATTGGGATTCAAGGGAAGATGATGATGATGTTCTCAGATCTTGCTGAAATAGCTTACTCTTCTTTTGTTAACGGCGCAGTTATCGGATGTCCAGATCCGGAACCCATACCGGATGGATGGATTCGGAGAAAAGGAGAATATTTAGTCATAGGCTGCAACTACACATCCTACACCTCCTATCTAACGTGCAGCAACAAGCAATGGGTAGGAGATATAACCAACTGCAGTGCGTCTCTAGGTAAGCAGCTCTCACCATACCATAACACAATAACAATTAGAGTGCTGCAGTCATCAATGACAACATCGAGCACTATTGAGACAAAATCAAGCCGGCAAGCAAAAAGAAGGTCCAAAAACGGTGCAAATTCCAAAATCCAGAAAATCAGTCCAGAGTTTCTGTATTGTTCGTAGACGTGACGTAATAACGTTACGTTATGCTCAATCGTGGTAGATTAATCGTACTTAAGTCATCTGGAAAGATACAACTGAACTAGATGCGCACAGTAGGGATAATTATAATCAAATGTCAAAGATGACATTGATGACAATCAAATGACCAGATAAGCAGAATAATAAAACATTTGATATAAAAATTGGCCTACTAAAACATTTAAACTATATTCATTGCATTAAACTATAGCACTTTTTGTAGTTGGATGGCTAAGCCCGCTGATTTACTCAATCTTGACTTGAATACCTGAGGTTTTATTAGATACGCCAAAAATAATAATATGTAAATTTATAAAGCGCCGCTCTTTGCTAAATGCCATAGTATCGCTGAATGGAAAGTGAAGGTCAAGTAGCCTAGCGGTATAATGCCACAATCGGTGTAGTGACTAGAACTCTGCAAATCTGGAGTATGAGTGACCAATTGGTCTAAAACACAGAAATCACCACAACCTGGCTACAAGGTTCTTCACTGCAATGTCTGCGTCAGTCGTCTCTTACGAACACGTGCAGTTGTCAGTAGGTTCAATTCTTAATATTCATGAACCTACTCGGTGATACTATCAGTAAGGCCAATGCTATCAGTAAGCGACATTAATGCCTCTCTGATTGTATTCTGATTTCATTTTATCTGCTTAGTTCGTGACAACATCGGTTATATATGCCTATGCAAAATTTTATTAGCAACTTTCAGACGAATTTCTGTAACATCAGACGACGCAAAAACACTGTAACATGCACTTTTAGAGACTTTTTAGACAGACTGCCTGCAGCTAAACACAATTAGCTTAATGTCACGAGTATGTATCTAGTCAGAGACTGTTGCGTTGAATGCAATTAAAATCCTATTTAGTTGAGACAGATAGATGTTTATAACCTTTTAGAATACATGTAATAAAAATCACAGGAATATTTCGAATATTTATCAGTTTTGCATGGAATATAAATGACTGTTTAATAGTTATTTGTAATAAAAAAATCACATAGGAATACATTGATTGTTTATCTGTTTTTTATGGAATAAAAATGATTGTTTATCAGTTTACATGTAATAAAAAAATCACATAGGAATACATTGATTGTTTATCTGTTTTTCATGGAATAAAAATGATTGTTTATCAGTTTACATGTAATAAAAAATCACATAGGAATACATTGATTGTCTATCAGTTTTGAAATGACATTGTAAACTTTAAAAGTGTCAGATCTGATTTGGATTAAAAATTTAGATCGACGTTGAATAAATGCTACATATTAAATATTCTAATGAATGCGTTTATTTGTTTTTGCTTGTCACTTTTAAATAACTAGGTTTGCATTGCTTAATCGTACATGTATGCTAAGTGGTAGGAGTATTTCTTTTCGTTTACTTTTTTCAAAATATTTGTTTGAATCTACCATGTATTGGTGAAATAAAGTCTA
>CAJHZI010000903.1:4010000-4073487 GCA_905160935.1 Enchytraeus crypticus | reverse complement strand
TATATATATATATATATATATATATATATATATATATAGTAATCACCTTTAGCACCTCGGCGATTTTATTACTCTTGCTAATGTTTCAGTAAGACAATACTTCTTATGCTTTGTCGCTTTCACACTCAGTCTGTCAAAGGATCCATTTTGTTCCTATGTAAAGGATTCAGTTAGGATATTTGATGCAATATTATTCTGCAACATTTGAGCTGCTTTGAAATGTTTTGGGTTGCGCATTACACATTATCAGGGCAAATAATAGTGACCTCAGTTCTTAGTGATATTCTCTCTAATTCGTTATTTGATTACTTTGTATTTTGTATTTTGTATTTTCAGGTGCTCAATCTAAATACTATGATCAATCGTTTGCCGCTGACGACTATTTTTCAATCGGTAACTATAGCATTCTATATACTCGATTACAATTCAATAATTTAAATTAGAATAATTTGCTAAATAATTTTAAATATAGCAAGCCTATCGCAACAAGCATCTGACTTTCAAAATAAAATGTCGTTATGTTGTTTACCTTACTAAGATTGTTGAAATGTTCATATCTTATTGACGGTAAGTTTTTGACCTATATTTAATAACACTCTAGTCTAGTCGAGATTAGTAGTATGTAACACACTTTTAAAAATTGATTTGTAGATAAATATTAGAACAATTCATCGAGTGACTACTTTAATATTTTGATAATAATTAGGGGTCACCATTAATCTAATACAATTTAGCAATAATCCAAGCCTTGCTGTCTGAGTATCCTGAAAAATGCCTTATATTTCTCCATTTCTAAGACTTTCCATAGTTATACATGATTTGTTTATTTTTCTCTTTTTGTTCTTTTGCTCCTTCTCGCTCCTTCTTTCTTTCTTTCTCTTTCTCTCTCTTGTTCTTTTTCTCCTTCTCGCTCTTTCTTTCTTTCTCTCCCTCGCTCTTTTCTTTCCATATACTCTGTACCTCTTCACTTCTCAGTACCTCTTCTTAATCAGAAAAATCTCGGCTATGAATGGGTATAGTCGCTACACCGAATTTGGCATTATACCACCAGACAACTTGACCATCACTGTCCATTCAGCGCTACTGTGGCACTGAGCACAGAACGGAACTTTATAATTATACTAATTATTATTATTATTATTACTATTTATTTTTATTATTTTTATTTTTATTTTAACTCTCTAAGAAGGGGATTCCTTTTTCTATTTATTAATCATTATTATTACTATCATTTATTATTATTACTATTATTGTTATATTTTTACCCCGGGTGTAAAGAACCAGAGGTTTGATAATAAACGATTCGAGCAATACTTGCTGAATCGTTGCCCGGCAAATTGAGGTTATCTAGCTGCTTAAAAGATTTGCTGAAGCAGACTGCATTAAATCTTTGCAAAGTCATCGAAAAGCCTTTGCCAAAGAAAAGATGTCTCTCGTTTATCGCCGGTTCGCTCTGCAATTAGCCTTCCTAACATTAGATTATACATAATTTAGATTAGACATTAGATTAGACGTTATTTATTAGTATTCTTCAGAGTTTTATTTAAATTCTTCGCCAGGACTGATGCTAATGGTGATTGCTGGTGTAGCTGTTGGAATTACTGTGGGAGTGCTGCTGCTCTGTCTCATAACTCTTTTCAGCAAACGGTGGGTCCCAATATTTTATGCGATAATTTATATTTTATGATTTTAATATATTTCTGTGATTTGAAATTATTTGATTTGACCAAGTGGCTTGCTGATGTTTTTCAATAGCTGATCGGTAGTTGCAAGGTTCAAATTCAGTTCACTCTCCGTTACCGATATGATATTAAGCGGCAAACTGACGTTCAACTTGGTCGCAGATATATTTCTAATTAGCATTGTACCTAGTTAACTAATTAGCATTATACCTAGTTAACTAATTAGCATTATACCTAGTTAACTAATTAGCATTATACCTAGTTAACTAATTAGCATTATACCTAGTTAACTAATTAGCATTATACCTAGTTAACTAATTAGCATTATACCTAGTTAACTAATTAGCATTATACCTAGTTAACTAATTAGCATTATACCTAGTTAACTAATTAACATTATACCTAGTTAACTAATTAGAAAACCTTGTACGGCAGACTATAAATATTTAACAGTCTTTTACTCTTAATCTTCTCTAAAAGAAGAAAAACGATTCAAGTGTTCAAGACCTTTGTATTTGGCTTAGATACCGAATATATGGGTTTATTGGTTTGGATTGGATTTATCCAATCCATAATATGTATAATATATATAATATAACATACATATAACATGGTCATACACATATGTACATATAACATGTAACATGTACATATACGTGTATGTTATATATATATATATAATATATATAATATGTATGGATTATATTATGGATTGGATTATTATTTATTGTATTGGATTGGTTCGGATTGGATTTATAAATATATTATAATTTATACCAATATACCAAATATATGTACTTGCAAATTCCTGGTGCAAACTATAACGTAGCTAAGTATTTGCTAAAAATTGTGCACAATTTTATTCGAGGTTTTATAGATAGGCCCTACCCTATATTTACATCCAGTATGGTTTTGAATCATGATGCACAGGCCACAGAACACCTACCGATCAAAAGTATTGCACTACTTTGTGATATTTATTTTATCAATTAATTAAATTAATAAAATTAGAACACTGTAAAAATGATGTCGGTGCAAGGAAGGTTGATAGATTATGATAATAATATTACAGTTATTACAAGAGATCAGCAGATCTTAGTACGGGTATAACCTATCAGCACGCATCAGCCGGTGAGTACCACGGGATAGTGGTTCAGGGTCAATCCTCGGGTAATCACGCTCACAACCACGGATCTACGGGGAGAACTTTGCTCGTTAACGACTGGCTTCGACAGACTGGACAACATCAAACCTTCGAATCAGTAGACCTGATCAGTTCATTCGACGAGACAACAACAACAACTACTCAGAGATCTCCCGCCCTAACCACTACCACAGACTGCAGTCTCAAACCTCAGTTTAGCTTCCGGCTGGAACCCCGCCCTGACGATCAGTGTCGAATGTTTCAGTTTCGATGCTCGGAGAGAGGCTGCTTCGACTTCTGCGAGAGTCAAAAATGTGGGAGAAACATACTGCAGACGTCTGAACCTAATATTAAGTGCGATGCGATGTTGTGCGGATTGGACTTGCCGACAACGCAGAACTTGGACAACATGCAACGAAGCTTAGCAACTATTAAACAGGAGCCGGAGTCCAAGCATGCTAGCTTGAAGGGTAGTAACAGTTACGCTTAAATTTGATGCTGCAGAACTATGTGGATTATTCGTTTAAATAAGTTTTTAGTGATGGTAAAATTAATTAACAATAGCACCAACAACATTTACAACAGTAATTAAGAAACAAATAGTAAAGTAGCAACATTAGTAAGTAAAGTTGAAGCTTTCACGATGGATCTGGGGTATATGTTTCCTAATATAGGGTTGATTTTTTCTTTTTCTTTCTTTACAAATAAGTTATGTTAATCACAGTATATTGGATCCTATTGAACACCTTATCTGAAATATTTCTTTGAAACAGACAATTAAGCTAAACAACAGACCGCCACACTGGTTGTGGTAGATACCTATTTGCTTTAGCTTGCACTGTATCTTATATAATATACTGTATATACTAGAGCTTGTTGAGCAGTTTTGAGTTAACTGCATTTTATAAATTTAACTCTTTATTGATTATAGAGCTGCTTGCGTGCTCCACCCAATGACTGACTCAATGATTGATCACTTAATTGAACGATTAAATGACCCATTGATTGATATTGTTTAATTGATTGATTGTTTTATTGTCTATTTATTTATTGATATTGTTTGATAGGTCTGAATTCACTGTATCGAGTAAGCCTTATTAAATATACCGATAGTAATAGGCATATTTAAGTATATAAAATGTTATCAATTAATAAGCGTAATATTAGCATTAATTATAATTTTAACACTAACGCATCGACTAAAGCATCTAAATTTAATTTTTACAACGCGAGTATTTTTAAGTTGACTTAAAGAGAGCTAACATTTAATATTACGTGAACATTAACTGTATACAAGGACGTTAGAAACAATGAAAACATGGCAAAGCGATACACGAATGAGCGAACATCTCAAGTTTAGAGAGCTACAATAGAAATATATCACAATAAATAAGCGAAATATAATGCAGTTACAACAAAATAACAAAAGCTAAGTAACAATGCAAAAATAAAACAAATACTTAAGTTAAATCATATCTACCTGTATAATTATTATTTCTCTCGTGTTAGGTCTTAATGTCGACTTTACAACAACATACATTTGAAAACTCGTCACGAAGTACACGAAGCAAATTATTTGAGACAAAAACGTATAGCGTATGCTGTTCACAAAGGGGAGCTTTAATAAAATAATATTGGAACTATAAAATTTGAGTGCAATTACAAAGTACTTCCAAAGATTTTAAGTAGAACCGAAATACACAAAGACTCTAAAAAACTCATTTTTCAGAGCATTAAATTAACATTTATTTTTGTTTCATCTTCGGCCGGAACAAATACTACAAAAACTTTTTAGGCTTTTTATTAATAAAATTTCGCAATATCATATCATTATTGCACTTGATTTGGCTATATAGTAAAGTTCCAGGTTATAAAAGCGAGTCAAAAAAGTATTTGAACTTTCGTCACTTCTTCCTCACTCATCGAATGTGCAGCAACATCAAGCTCAGATGCAGCCTTCTGGTATGCATTGCAGCTAGGAGAGGTCACAACGAACATTTGTTGCAGATGTGTAAAGAACTCGTTAACACCCGTAAGTGCCAATAAACCTTATACAAGAAATTCAGCCCAATGGTCTGCATTCCCACTGAAAAAGCTTAACCACATGTAAAGTGGACATGATTTATCAAATTCATTAAAATTATTCATTCTCTTTGATAATGATAAAAATTTGCAAGACTAAATACTGCTTGTAAGACAAAAGTATAGAAATGTTGCTGTGGAATCATTTCGTGTATATCCCTGTTCACTGGAAGTTCTCCTAAGAAAATAGTGGGTTATCATGCATTCAATCAGATCATTCAATAAATCGGAATATTTTAAGATTTCTAAGGATTTATTTGCAAAACGCTTTAATTTCGGCTCAACTGACCGTTACGTCATAATCGATATATTTCAGTAGTATCACAAGGGTTAAAATTAGAAATTATATTTTGAAAACTTAAGACTGCACAGAGTTTGCAGTAATTAATTAGGCAAATTTTCCAATCGTTTGATGATGATTTATTAGCTAATTACAAAATCAGATATATATATTTGCTTTGTTTTGATTTTCTTCATCCATTTCTGACGACACATGTGCAGGTATATAGGCCAATTGCCAGAATATTTTAAATTATATATTTTGCTTAATTGTTTAGTGCTTCTAGTTACAATTTATATCATCTCATTTAATAGTGATAGCCTTAATTATAATGGCATTGCTGACACATGTATATCAGTCTAGTAACAGCGAATTTATAACAATGACGCTTTCAAATTATTTGCAGCAGAAGAATATCAAATTTGACGCAGTAAATCGTCACGCTTCATTGAATAAAAATTCATTTCGTTATACTAGTGTAACCTAGTCCTTTAGGACAGCCGCTCAGGGTAATCTATAGGTATTGTATATGGTACTGTGTAACGTACTCTACAGGTAATGTATAGGGTACGGTATAGGTACTGTCTAGGTACGCTATAGGTACTGAATACAGTACTCTATAGGTACTGTAAAGGGTAGGCCTACTGAATAGCGTACTCTTAGGTACCGTATTGGGTACGATATAGGTACTGTATAAGTACTGTTGAGGGTACTGCATAGGTACTCTGTATGGTACTCTATAGGGTACTGTATAAATGTATAGTTTACTCTAGTGCATGATCGCAACAGGAGTACTTAAAGCTTACAAATCTACACGTACATTTAAAAGCATATTCTAGAAATATTAACATATAAAGCCTTAACGGCAGTGATATTTTAATAAAAACCGACGTGATTTTATTCAACCCTCCTACTTTTCGTAATGGCAGGTCCAAGGCATATGCTTTCTCTGCTGTTCTCTACTCTCTATCTTAATCTACATATGAATGAGTTATGAAATCATCTAAACTCTAAAGTCCCCTTCCTCTCATTTATTTCTGATTCACACCATTCTATCATTTACGATTTTTATTCAGCCGGCGACTTGTTGGCATGTTGTTCCCAGCGGATTAATAGGTGAATGGTTCAAATTCAGGGCTTTCCCCTTCACTGACATGCTATCGAGCAGGAAACTGACGTTAAACTTGACTTTATCTTCGGCTTATCTCTTTTCATGGTAATTTTCTCTTAATATATGCTAATTGATTATATTATAAGAATCGAACAAGACTTATAGATTACTAAACACTAGAGCAAGCCTTATTCAGATGAAGCTACTGAAAGAGATGCATGATGCTAATTACCCATATACATCATGAATACTGTTCGTATTATTAAGCTCTAAACCTGAAGCTTATTACAAAAAATGGCCTCTCGAATCTCCAACAATCGTCTATTGTTGATGCAATATCGAAATCGAAATAAATCGAAAATAAATAATTATCTTAACGCCAGATATGTGTAAAAGTTCAGTAGCAGACACCAGAAGTGTAACAAATCTATATTGCAGTATACCGAAATAAATATAAATAAGAACTTAACAAAATAAGAACACAAAATAAAATATGTAGCATAAAACAATACAACAATCTCCCTAAGCAACTACAAGTAAACAGGTAAAAATCCCTGTGCATTATACCACCATCAGGTTTAATTGCATTCTGTATTTCAGATAGATTTTAGCACTCAAGAGTCTATAAAGATAAATAAATTTGATGAAATGAGATGTGTGCACAAGTATACCCGACCTCTAGCTTACTTGATAACATAAGGATACGCATCATCTTTTCAATATTCATTCTCTTATGTTTTACCAAACTCGACTGCACCAACAATTTGATTCGCTTTGCAGTAAACAAAACAGGGAACATTTTGTATTTAATATTAAACTATTTGTGAATTTATTCACGTAGCCGTTTCTTCTGATGTATCAGGAACATTCGATAAGAAATGTTCAGCCGAAGATATCTGATGAGCTTTGTAAGAAAAAGTTACACACATGCGAAGTAAATATAACATATTGCGCTCTGTGAACTAGATTAATTGTTCGTTGAAATGTGAGACTTGAAGTGATCTCACCACATGGATTGAAGCTGTCGAATGCTTTGTCTTAAGTTGTTAGTAAAGCTGCTTAAAAATATATAAGCGTGAGCTGCGTTTCAGATAGATTGACGCTAGAATCTGATAAACAAGAGTTACATTTAAAGTTATGTTTCCGAAAACGATAGTCAATCTAAGGTTTAAGTACATTTCATAAGATAATCAGCTTATAGTAATAAAAAACAATCATAAATTTAAAGATACAATAATTAAACTAAAATACACGTATATTATATCACTTCATGATAGGTTATAACATCCTAATTATTACTTTACACTGCATGTACAAATCAATTTCGCGCTATAAAAAGTTCCATTTGTAAATCAATCAGTTTATACGATTTTATCGTAGACTAACATGTCTACATTTTATAGTATCTGTACTGAAACGCCGTTGCAGTCTGTACTAGTACTGCCTATTTCAAACTATTTAAAAGTCACATTCAAACTGTTGTCTTTCATTATTGACTATAAGTTTCACCTGTTCCACTCTCCACAGGAATATGCATAATGTTAACTGGAAACCATGCTCTTGAAGGTTGTATCATCATCTCTCCTTCACTGAAATCATCATCATCTTCACTGAACGCTACAGCACAATGACCTTTCATCATCATCTTCACTGAACACTACAGCACAATGACCTTTCATCATCATCTTCACATAACACTACAGCATAATTACCTTTCATCATCATCTTCACTGAACACTTCAGCACAATGTCCTTTCATCATCATCGTCACTGAACGCTACAGCACAATGACCTTTCATCATCATCTTCACATAACACTACAGCACAATGACCTTTCATCATCATCTTCACTGAACACTACAGCACAATGACCTTTCATCATCATCTTCACTGAACGCTACAGCACAATGACCTTTCATCATCATCTTCACTGAACGCTACAGCACAATGTCCTCCTCCTCTGAGGACTCTTAACGACTTCATCCGCATTCCCAGAACTACTTCGTCGTTTCTTTTCCGCATGAGGCTCAGAAGGTTTGGCGATCACATGATCCGTGCCTTCACTTCCATTCCTGGAGGTCTTTTCCACTGCATGCTCATGGGCCTTGAGCCTCGGGTGCTCTCGACTGCGTGCCGGTGAAAAGCCGCTCAGTCCATCAATTTGAGAAACGGAATTTTTCGACTGGGGAGGAAATTGTCCGGATTTGGGATGATCTACGTCAGAATCCTGCGAGTCGTTCGCGTTATCCTCAACTTGAGGGAGTCTATTTGGAGATGTTTGAGATTGGTTTGTCATCGGGAAAACTCTTCCAACCAGAGGCTGCTTCTGTTTGCTGGATGAATGAGCGGAACCGCTCGAGCTTCTAGAATCAATATCAGATTTGTCGTGATTGGGAGATACGGACGCTCGTCCGGATGCAGAATTATCCTGCGTAGATGTTTGGGATTCCTCTAGCAGCACGTGATCCGGGTCAGCAATTCGGATCCGGGCTCGGGATATCGTGGAATATTGGAGGATGTAGTCCGCCTTCCGTCTCAGCTCCCCATCTGCGACAAATGGATTGTCTCGATTCTCCACAACGTCGCTGCATAATACATACACATACATATAATATATTTAATAATACATAATAATAATAATAATAATAATAATAATAATAATAATAATAATAATAAGTATAATTATAATATAAATTAAAATTATAATTATAATAATAATAATATTAATCAAACCTCAAACCTCGGGTTCTAATATCAAACCTCGGGTTCCTTATACCCTGGTAATATATTTTTTAAGAAATAATAATAATTATAATAATAATTATAATATTAGAAATAATAATTATAGTTCTATTACATAATAATACATAATAATTACAACAATATATAATATATATAATAATATACATAGCAATACATACTCATACATATATAATGCATACACATACACATAACAAGATATTATGTTTAACGTCCGTTTCCGGATCGCATGCCTACTATCAGAGACGACCCTACTGAGATTTGAAAAGTGGCTTGCTTATTAACTAAGAAAGCCTGCTATTAAGTCGGGCTACAAGTACAACATACTCGTTAAGCACAATCAAATTAATTAAGCACTACACATTTAATTGAGTGAATATTAAATTTACAAAAGTAAAAACAGGCATTATAGTGAAGTGATCAACTACTTTGATATCTATCACTTTGATACAGCACTTTAGTCATGTTTAAACCGTTAGTCAGTTTGGTCTATTTCCGTGCAACCAGTCCTGGGAATGTACAACAAAATATTTAGAGTGCTACTGCCGTCCATGACAAATTCGATCACTATTTAGACAAATTCAAGCCGGTGAGCAAAAAGAACTAAAACTCAGCTATTCAAAGGCAATGACCACGAACCTCATGGGACAGTAGACTACATTGTATGCACTTACAGCACTTGCAATGAAACTTTATAGTTCAAATATCTCACGAGAATAACAACGACTTTGAATTGTATTATGTAATTGACTTCAATTACACTAATGATACGTGACTATATTAGAAGATTGCTTAGTTTACTATCGCTGCGGGCGCGCTTCTTCTTCAACGTCGACATAGGTCGATCGTATTGTCATAAAATATGAACACCAGCAGCACTACTGACGGTTCAATAGACCCTATCTGTTGCTGCAGTTCATTTAAACCCTATCTGATTCTGCTGTTCATTTAAGCCCTATCTGATTCTGCTGTTCATTAAAACCCTATCTGATTCTGCAGTTCATTTAAACACTATTTGATTCTGCATTTCATTTAAACCCAATCTGGCGCTCTTTTCATCTAAACCCTATCCGATGCTCATCTTCCTGTTAAGCTGGTTTATCATTCTCTAAAATGTACTCTATGTTTAATTCATGGAATTTCCGTCTATTCGCTGGTTTGATAGGCAGAAAGTAGTATTTCATGTCAACCAGGGTCCAAATAAACCCTTTAAACTACTAGGGATTAGTCGATTAAGCTGCAAATTGTGATACAATTGTGATGATCTTACGATTGCTCACCTCTCCTAAGACATGTGGTTTAGTTCATTAACAACACGATATATTTGCCTTGGCAAATGTACTGTATCGTAAATGTACTGTATCGTAAATGTACTGTATCGTAAATGTACTGCATCGCTGGAACCAGTGGCGACGTCGGTAAGATATTCGACCGCGGATCAGTATGTGAGTGATTCAAATCCTGGGCTCTCCCGTCACTGACATCGCTTTCGAGTAAGGAAACTGACATTAACATTGGATTTTTATTGTATAGTACGGCACACACTCTAGATGACCTATGACACACTTTAGTAGACCTAGGAAGCAGGCTGGTCCTATCAAACGTCTTCAACATGAAGGGCTATATATTGCACTGGGGATCTACAGAGTTATTGCACACACATACAAGCACATACACAAACGTAGGCCTATATACACGCATAAACGCATAAACACAAACATATAAACACGCATTCATATAAAGGAAGTGTAAACATGGTGAGTTGGTTAAAGTTTTATTACGAGTAAGTTTTGAACTAATGTCTTCTCCTAACACTTGCGACGTTTTCTTATTAACTGTATTTTTAAACATCAGTCGGTTAAAAGTCAGATACGATGATATATATGGTAGTAAAATGTCGAATTAAATGCCAAGAGAAATGAAAATGATTGAACTTTTCACTTAAATATTATTTATTGCTTTATCTTAGCAATTCACTATCAGTAATTCGTGCAAAAGCACGATTGATGGCTGGCTATACAACGTACCAGCTTAAATCAAGTGATGTCAAATATTGTTCTGCTTCAATGTTTTCTGACTGAATAATTTATCAGTCCAATGAACAGGAAATAATTTGCATTCTGTTGCTCTAAGCTTCTCATAACATTTTATTGACTCACCCCAAGCCCGGGTCTTGCCATACAACAGGATTTATTCTATAAAAATATTATAAGTTCGTGTTTTTGCCGCTTTAGCTGATAGACAGAAGTACTAAATAAACGAATAAAAGAATACACAGAATGTAATTATAAAATGTTAAAAAGGTAATTGTTGAAAATTTTCTGTATCATTAGATTTAGTAAATACAAAGTTATAATATCAAACACAAGTTTGATGTTATTTAGTAACAATTTCTTATTTCTTTACTATTTAATTTCTCACCAAAATAATGCAAGTCGCAAATTTACTACGCTTTGTCTAAAGAAAACTTATATTGAATGACAGACACACTAAACAATTCAATTAAGAGTCGTAAAATTACATCAGTGGATAACCGAACATGATTGGCAGATAATTCTAACACTCAAATATTTAGGATACTGTTAATTTTTTCTAATTCACTTTTACTAATTAAGATATCATTTAATTTTGATAAAATCTATATCCTGCTCTAATAAACAATTTGTAGTGAAAAAATTCTGTCAGAATCGTCGATGATCTTCATACGCTGTTAAAAGATTTAGTAGATCTATTTGTGACCGATGTTGTCATGGATGTCAGTAGAACAATAATTGTTGTTATGTTAAGAGACATACAAAACTTTATGTTTTAGACCTGCTATCAGTATCAGTCATTAATGAGTGCTACAAAACTAAGTGTGACGTATCAAACCTCCGAATGATCTGTAAGTGCTACAAAACTTGTCGTTTCGGGCCTGATAATAGTAAAGTAAAAGAGCTAGGATTAACGTCAGCTTCCTTACTCGAAAGCGATGTCAGTTACGGGCGAGCCCAGGATTTGAACACCGCTCATACTGATCCGCGGTCGAGTGTCTTACCGACTTCGCCACTGGCTCCAGCGTGCACTAAACGTAAACGTAAGCCGTACACTAAAAGTATAATAAACGGGAGTGACAAAAAATGGAAAACCTTCTAACGACTCTCGTTTGCTTGATGATGGAAGGTCGAGTGGTAGTGGAGTCTCCAGTAGGAGCATGTCTCGGCACTGTTCTTGAACCGGCTTCTGCAGGACTCGAACCCTGATCCTCTCGATCTGAATCTATCACGTACTCGTCTCGCTCTTCTGCAAATGTCACTCGATGAACTTCCTTACTCTCACTGTGGCGCGTTCTTGCCACAGGAATAGTGTCGTTCCTTAATTTATAAACATCATAAAAAGTGTATAATGAAACTTATAGGCACCTTATAAGCATTTTACATTATCAGTGTCGTTCCTCAATTACAAATATTAATAATAAGTGTATATCGAAAATTACAGGCACCGTATAAGCATTACCAGTGTCGTTACTTACGTAACAAAACTAATTAATAGTTTAAATTAAAATATAATCAATAAACATTTCATTAACAATAAGTACCTGATCCACCTTGGCACATATGGTGCTTTCAAGTGAACAAACTGGAATTAAATTTAGTTTTTAAATCTTTTGTCCTTTTTTTCCTTTCTGAAAAGATATCCTTTCTTAGCTCATCTACAGTAGCATAGTCTTTATCTTCATTTCTTTCCCTAATTTTCTAATTGAAGACACGTATAAATTTCAACTATAGTGACCACGAAATACTGATTTTAAAATTAAACATAACAAAACTGACAAAAGGAAAGTTTAGAAATAAATCGACTATAAGCATGACTTACATTGTGAGAATGTTTGTAGAAAGTTATCCATGAAACCGGATGTAGTCATCAGCAAAATCAGGAAATGATTGCGTCAATTCGCAGATCACTCAACAGTAGTGCTCCTTTTTCGCCACATAATCTATGCAAGTACAAAACAATAGCAAGAGCTGTTGCCAAAATGAAATACTCAGGGAAGTTACTAACACTACGACGCGAAACAGTAACTGTTAGAAGCCGCGTTGTTGTTGCTGTTCACTCAGCAGTCAAAATTTATATATTCAGTTATTTCGATTTGCATTTTAATAATTTCTTAGGCTGCGCTACAAACAAATACTTGCCAAAACCTTTCCATCACGTTAGTACAAATTGAAACTTAACACTTATCAAGTGCTTAAATCTCAGCATTTGTGTAAACTACTTATTAGTCACAATTTGATATTCTGCAAGCTTGAATCGATGCGTAAAGTAATGCATTGCTGCGCGCCTATTTTCTGGCGTTTAAACAGTTGATTAGATACACCACTTAGTCAGCAAAAGTGGTTTTAGTATTGCGAAGAATGCTGAAACGAGCTTTAAATATTCTGCGAAATAAATATTTACACTGCATACGATTACGATTTGAAGTGAATTATATTCTAGAATAATCATTCAGCCACGATGACGATGTTAACTTGTACATCAGTCATAGCCTGACGTCGAGTAACTCTCTCGGTTGTAAACGAGATATTTCACAGGACTACCCAAAGTGATTCAAAAAAGTAGAAGTAAAGCCAAAGGAAACTACGTTTATGCGTTAGAGACGTAAGAAGCAAATATCCAAGTGTGACAGTAGGCCTACCCGAAAGCTACGACATTTTCTAGAATGCAAAGTTTCATATTGTTAGATTTAAACATAAACTTTTACTAGAAGGTATGGAAATCCTCGTATGTATCCAATAATTTTACTCCTATGAATCTGTGACTTATGTAAGAGAGTTCAAACAAAGTATCAATATCGAACAATATCGCAATAGCAATAGAAATATATAGAAATAGTCCATACATTTATATCTACCTAGGAAAGCAAGAAGAGTATAAATACGAAGAGGAGAATAGAAATACAACCGAACAGTGTGCAAGACTCTTCCTTACTTAATCGACAATATTATAATTTATAAAATAATAATACTTTATAAATAGCAGTGCGAGTATTGCTATCGAATTAACAGATTGAAAAGCCATTTAATTTTATAACTATTATTTACAATTATTTTACTCATTTTGCTTGATGCAATTCTTTAAATAATAATTAACTCTAGACCAGCACGCTCTACAAACTTTCACGTCTCGACAGCAGAAAGCAAAACGAAAGAAAGTGTGTTCAGCATTACTGTATAATAAGTGCGACCACACCCCGAGTCCCACTCAGCTACGGACAGGCACGGTGAGGAAGTGGAGGAACCGGTAGGAACCGGAACTCTATTCGGAGGATCACAAACAGGTTAACCTTGTGATCCGGTAGTCACAGTTGTAGGCCGGAAAGCACAGGAAAACTATCCAATTGGGTCTTATGATAAAAGTGGGACCGCTAAATTTCCTTATTTTATGAAGAATTTTTCACTCAGTATTTTCCCTTGTCGGTCGTCTACCGATTTTTGACATTTTCATTCCTCAGCGAACCCTCCCCGATCAGTCAGTCAAAATTTCTGCATCAGTGCGAGTGGAAGATGACGATGACGATTCTCTAGCCAGTAATTAAAGTAAATCAAACATCACTGACTCGAGATTTAATTTGAACCAGAAGAAGGTTTAAAGACGGAGGAAAAGCTTAAAAGATTGATAAGAGATTTATGCGAAAAAAAACTATAATTTCAACAAATGAGCCACTAAGCAAGAAATAAAATTTATTACGAGATGGAGATAAAGGATCGATCCCTGAGAATGAAAAGTTACTTAAGCAGTACAAAAAGAAAAAAGGAGAAATAAAGGCAAACCAGCAAGTCAAAAGAGAAAAGGTATAGTAGAGTAAAAAATTAAAGAATACATTAAAGAGTGGATAAAGCGCAAACTTTTATGAAGAGAATAAACAGTTAATGGAAGGAGTGCCACGTCTGAAGCCGGTGGCGATGACGGTTAGATATTCTATCACGGATCAGTATGTGTGGGGTTCAAATCGTGGGCTAACAGATAGTGCATATAAAACTACCGACTATTTGCCAACATAACCGTCTAATGTCCGACCCACTGAGGAATAGAGTAACCGTCAACTGTTCGCATCGTAAGAGACGACTAAGCATTAACTTAAAGGGCAAAAGAAACCACCGCTCAGGTCATTGCATTTCCCCAGCTATAGGCTACCTTAACATAAAGATAAAGCAGAGCTTTTTTATGGAAATACCAACATATTCATCATTGAAGTACCTATAAATCGTGAAAGCAGACTCTAACCACTCTAACCAGTAATAAATGCATTGAACATTTGTCATACTGCTAGAGTGTGTGTGTGTGAGAGAGAGAGAGAGAGAGAGAGAGTGAAACAAGAAAGAGAGACACATATGCCAAATGAATTTCAGTAGATTGGAAGTACAATAAAAAAGAAGGATATGCAATTGCAACGGCTATAAGGACAACGAAAGATGTACTGCAGTGGGGAAGCGCACACAGGGAGAACTGACAACATGTTTCAATCTGAGGTCTCGATAAAATGATTCCAGATGTTCACATAATCTGACGCATGCCAGTGTTGTCATCATCGAGATGAATTTACAACACACTATGTGTTGCAAATATGTACAACAAATATGTACAACATTATGTACATCACTATGTAACACTAGCTGGAGTCAGTGGCTATGTCGGTAAGATATTCGACCGCGGATCTGTATGTGCGGGTTCAAATCCTGGGCTCTCCCGTCACTGACATCGCTTTCGAGTGAGAACACTGACGTTAACATTAGCTTTTTTACTAAACGTTAAGTTACGCATGCGTAACGTTATGTGTTAGCTATTAGACTAGGTCTTCCTCTCGCATCCCGCTCGAAACTCAAAAGCCGGATTGACGTCGCTTTTAACATCCGCAGCAGGAGCAAAAGCAACAAATTAATCTAGGATTATACAAGTGTGCATGCTAAAATTAGAGGTCTGCATGCTCGATAGATGGCTTACTGTCTTCCTCAGTTTTAGCAGGTTTTAGTCTTTTTAGTCTCTGTGACTAAAAAGACTTGATTCGATAATTGTATTATCCTATAAAAGGAAAAGCGTTAACGTCAGTTTTCTCACTCGAAAGCGATATCAGTGACGGGCGAGCCCAGGATTTGAACCCCACACATACTGATCCGCAGTCGCACATCTTACCGACATCGCCACTAGCTCCAGCCAGTGGCGATGACTTAGCGATGACTATATTGACATAGAGTTAACTGAATTTATATACTGCAAAACAAGGTTTATTTTCATTTTACTTTTCAAAAATATAAATTAAATAAAAGTGTTCTGCTTAGAACGGTACAAAAAGACATAGTTTTCCGTATATTCTATTATTATGACACTTATGTTTATATTAATCTTGATTAGCCTTCGATTGGCATATAAAAATAACGTGTAGCCAAAATACTACAAAACAAGTGCGGTTCAATACGTTCATCGTAACTTAATCAATAGATTAATCAAATAATATAAATATCTCAACGAAGAAACAGAAATACGATCTGGACTCAATGAGATTTATAAATATTGACTTTCGACTGGATACCAACTGGATTTGCTTTCCCAATGTCTTTGAAAAAATCAATGCATAGGAATGCCACGGTTGAATCCAGATGAATCCTAAAACAAGTAAAAGCCCAGCCGTTCTAATATGCAATATTTGAAGAAATGAGAGTTGCGCTCCCGCCTGGTTGCACATGTGCTATTAATTAAAATGTCGACAATATAAATTCACTTCAAAAAGAGTGTAACATTATTAAAGGTGTGAATACGTCGATACGTCAATGTTTTTTAAGTATGTTGACAACCTGTATTCGTTGAATTGCATTGTATACTGTTTTGCATTCTATTGCATAAAGAATTACATTTATTTCATTAGATAAAAAGTGCATTTTACGGGATTGCACTTCGTTGTAATGGTTTTAGTTCTTTGAATTGTTTTACTTAATTTCGTTTCATTTTATTGTGTGCTATTTCGTTTTATTGTGCTGCATTGTATTGTACTGCTATATAGGGCCTATGACAACGCATTTCACTTCACATAGTACATTTCATTCATCAATATTACTGCTTTTTTAAAGTTTTCAGAGACTGAATTGATACCAAAATAAAAATTCAAAATTATAATTTAAAGTGAACGACGATCACAGTCACGTTTCAGACCATGACTACCTAAGCCGCGCATGCTGCCACTGGATTCTCTAAGTTTATTTACCAACAACAACAAAACAATTTGAATATCAAAACTAGAGTGCTATTGTCATCAATGACTAAATCGAGCACAGTCGATCCAAATGCCGCCAGACGAGCAAAAAAGGGATCAAAAAGTATGTAAAACTAAAAATTGAGAAACAAATACAAGGGGGTTACTAGCTTGCCGCAACGCAACTAGCATATTTGACTATCATAGTATATTCTTCCTCCCGTAGATCTATAATTTTAATATTTATTACCTGTTTATACTTATTTTCTTATTTAATTTTAACTTAATTAATTAATTTTACTCTCACATTTGGAAAATCATTTCATGGAATAACATTGATTGTACAGTCAAAAATCAAACCTAAGCGTAACTAATCTCGCGTGACTAACTAGGTCTGTGGTGCGGTTCAGAGTACTGAGCATAGAGCGGTTCAGAGTACTGAGCATAGAGCGGTTCAGAGTACTGAGCATTGAGCGGTTCAAAGCACTGAGCATAGAGCGGTTCAAAGCACTGAGCATTGAGCGGTTCCAAGCATTGAGCGGTTCAAAGCATTAAGCATAGAGCTGTTCAGGGTACGGAGCGTTGAACAGTTTAAAACAATGAACATTGAACGATTTAAAGCATTGAACATTGAGCGATTCAACGCACTGAACATTGAGCGGTTCAAAGCATTGAGCACCTGGTTTTCATTAATAACTCCGGTATACTTCGCCGCAAACAAACACAAGTTGCGCAACTCAGACCGCAGAGCGAATATTGAATTCCCTCATAATCGTCTAATATCTAGGTCTCATAATTATTCCCTTCCTATGTTTATATTTCAACATTCCGCTGTGAAGAGGAACTATTTGCCAGCAAATTCCAGGAACATATGGATTTACATAAAACATCAGAGATATGAACTAAAGCGAAACTAACCTACTGTAAAAGCGGGTTATTAATATTAAGCTAACTCATAAAATGTACAAGTAGGCCTATTTATATTATATTTCGTAGTATTCGCCTTGAAACGGATAATGTCAACTTTAAAAAATAATCTTAAATAAATAACTTTTTTTTGCAAATTTCGTATTTTACTTCAAGTCAAAACATAGGAGAGTTTGAGTGAGTTGATATTGACAAAGCTCCACTATTGCGGTCATTTCTTTAAAGTGCAATTACAACTTAATATTTGCTTGAAAAATGTAATTCCTTGTGTATTAAACAAAATTTGTTAAACAAAATTATATCCATATAACAATAAATCATTTGGCGCATTCTATTCCAGGCCATGTGGTTTAAGAAGTAAATTCTAGGTCTTTAGTAGAAGCGGTAATTAGATACTATCGAACAAACAGTCTTGTTTCAAAAGCGAAAGATATCATATTAGATGATAACATAACTATACCACGTTCGTCTAGTGATCCCAAAAATCGCTGATCCATTACGGAGAACTCTATGTTACATATACAGGCCTATTAAAGTAGTAGTATAGATAAGAACCATGCACTAGCAATGAGAACTACTAATCGAATTCTTGAACAACAAGAAATTCATTAGAAAGTATTAACGTCGTGGAGCCTGCCGTCTACTAATCTCATATGACTCACTGTGTGTGCTATCATTGCCAGCAGACAATAGAGGATTTATTTGCGCATATGCCGCCAAATCATTTACGATTATACCACTGTTCTACAACTCCGTAATAGCAATATCCGAAAGTAGTAATACTTTAACTAGGTCTATTCCATATTTTAGAGATCCAAGTATCACATTCTGACTGATTTGTAAGTCCAAAATAATCGCTTAAATCGTCTTGTGAGCTCTTACTTACTTAATGATTTTTGCATTATATAAATTACGTGCCATTTCACTTCTACAATGTCATATTAGAGCCATGCAACAACATTCAAAGAGATTAGTAATTTTTGAATCTTTACTCTTCCAATTTTTCAAACTCTACTGATCTCTAAATCAAAAGAGAATATTATTTTTTTAATCTCTACTCGCCTCCATGAATATCTGCCTCGATGTGAAATGCAGGTGTGAGATACATGTTCGTGGATAAAATAGTATATGTTTACCATGATCAAGTGAATAAAATAGTATATGTTTACCATGAGCAAGTGAATAAAATAGAATATGTTTACCATGAACAAATAAAATTACATTTTATAAATTTTCTTTGGCCTGTTTTTCTGGATTTTGGAATTTGCATCGTTTTTGGACCTTCTTTTTGGTCGCCGGCTTGATTTTGTCTCAATTGTGCTCGATGCTGTTATTGATGACTGTAGCACCCTTATTGTTGCAATGTTATGTTATATCAAATGGAAAATTTTAGGACGGGGCATAAATGAGTGACATTTTCGCTTTACAAAAGCCTTCAACTGCCTATGTTAATTTTGTAAACACACCAAGTGATAAATGTTTTACAAAGGTGTCCGATACCAGCAAAATATCTCTCTATAATTCCTTATCTTCAAAACTGTCCATAATTAAAGTTTCGAAAATAAGATGAATGCTTCATATATTATAAGAATATTAAATTTAATATTAACGTATAAACATTGCTAATTTTTGAGTCACATATTTGGAAGTTTAGCTAGGCTATTGAGAACTGTGGCGAGGATCAATACCAACATGTTTACGTGTTTGACATTGACTGTGGGTCAGGCGCAACCAGTACACAGCGCACACAATACATTCATTGAGTAATGTATGAAATCAATACGTTCTATTTAGAGGAGAATAGCGCTACATGCAACTATGCTGGGCTGATTAGTTTTATACATAAAAATCTATCCAATAAGTTATTCGCAAGTTGTCACATTCGCGGTAAAGCACGGTGAATCAAATATCTGTATCGTTTGATAATAAATAATATATAATATATAATACATACAATATATTGGATTGCACTAATGGTTACAATTAATTGGTTCAAAATGATATTTAGCTGAAAATATTAGTGGCTTTAGTGGTTCTGAGACTTTGGGGTTCATTTTAATTTCCTACATTTTTTATAAATATACGCTTGCAAGCTTACATGAGTTAAAACAATACCACTCCATGAAGTAACCAACCAAAATTGGTTTAATCAGTTTCTTTGTCTTATTTTCGTTACTATGACATTATATGCTTATTTTATATCCTGATAAAATGATGCTTTCTAGAGAAGACATTTAATTTTAATCAAATACCAAAGCTGACAGACTCTCGTTAAGTTGTCGAGCACATGAAAATTGCGTACACTATTCAGTCATTTCATTCAATTTTGCTGTATCATTTGCGCCGAAATTGAAGTTTAGCAACAAACAGAACTGCGAATTTGTTATAAGCATTCTTCTAAATCTGATAGAGACCAACATAGGAGTAATTAATTTCAATTTGAATTTGTCACTGAAGATTCGGCTCATAGCGTGCCTACCTTATAACCACTGACAAGGTATAACCACTCAGGATATTCAAACAGTTTATTGAATGTATCGCAAGAGACGACAAAGCAAACACTGCAGCATGCAATGTGAACCACCATAACTAAGCAACAACTCTCTTAGTGCACTGCCTACTGGCATGTCCATGGTGCATAACGCCTCCACTCTTCTCTGTCTTCGCCTTCCTCTTCATTTCCACATATGAGTGGGTCTTTAAATCATCTAACATACCTAATCTCGGCCTGTCTTTTTCCTTCCATTCTACCTTCTATACCTCTTTTAATAGACCTTCCCCCTTAGAATGTGTCCTATCCATCTCTTCTTTCTAGTTAAGCAACAACTAATAAAGGCAGATCCGCAGGAACGGTGTCAGCTTATTTCTAGACAGTATTCGTATTAAGACATCAGTAAGATATTCGACCGCGGATCAGTATGTGCGGGGTTCAAATCCTGGGCTCGCTCGTCAATGACATCGCTTTCGAGTGAGGTAACTGACGTTTACATTAGCTCTACCAGCTTATAGAGACAGTAAAAGCCGACAGTGCAAGAGATTGAATACAAACCTTTACAGGAATGTATATCTTAAAGCTGCAGAAAAACAGAGCACACCGGACATAGAAAGAGTATGCTTAATATCAAGCAGTAACTATTCAGCTCTCAACTACGACGGCAACATTTGCGACTCCTGTTGTATTCCTTTAACTAATTCCTTTCAGAGCTTCGCATCAATCAAAATAATGTCATCCCGCTACTGTCCTATTATCTCAAGCTGTATCGTAAAGGACACGCTACTACGGATTCTCAGTTATAACCGGAAGTAATATGGGAACGTATGGATCGACGAGGACTCTGGGCATTCAACTCGATTTGTTACCACTCACATTGAGCACAAGAGCTGACAAACCGCTTGCCACCATGCATGAATGCAGAGCTGACAAAAGGTGCGAGTGTACACAACCTTTCCGTTGATCGTCAAGTTTAACAAATGTGGGCACTATGGAAATCACAAAAGAGTCGTAATGAGGAGTTGCTAAGCGCAAAAACGAAAGTATTGTTAACGGTTTGTTATTTGATAGTCATTGTTAGACTATATTATCTATGGAAGATTATTAATTAAATAGTAATACATAAGCGCAACGCGTTTAGCGAGAAAGCAGTTAGGCACTAGTAAAGTGTCTTGACCCAGTGGCCAACATTTGATATTTGGTCAAGATTTCCATGAACAGGTTGAAAAGGTAATTCTAATTATCATTATATTAATAATTAATCTTTTATTTCTGTGTATAATTATTATGATTATAATTATACAGAGAAATAAATGCTGTTGAGCACTGCGCGTCACGGGTTGGAGGACGCAGTTGAACGAACCGATTGTAGAGAAGTCGATCAATAGAACACTGAGCAGGGAAGTGGAAAATACGCTAGAGGGGGGGGGGGAGGCTCGGAGGAATGATTTAACGGCAAAGCCTTTTTGAAGAGTCTACTTTTTGTATACTTAAAACAATAGCAACTATCGGCATTTGGTTTACTCTTCAGCTAAGCCTCTTTATTGCTATTTTATAGTCTCTCTGTTTAGTCAGAGGTTCTCCAAAGTTCAGAACTTTCTGTAAGCCTCATGCACTACTGGGACTCTGCTTCGAAAAGTGTACGACATTCCGGTTTAATATCGTGAACTACTGTTATCACAATGCTGAGTTAGTAGCAAGATTGGTTAGGTGCCTGACTGCGAATCCGTAGGTGCAAGGTTCAAATCCAATGCTCGCCAACCACTGGCATGCTTTAAAGACAGGAAACTGACGCTTTATATTTTGAGAGTTTTTGCGCCAAAATAAGAAATCTTAACATCACAAAGAGGGTTCACATAGTATTGGATTTTTCTGGCAAAAGACTACAAGTTAATTATTTACAAACTTTTTCTTTTGACTTCCTGATTTAATTAAGATCATAACCTACTACAGCGTGCCTATATGTCTACTATGCCTATAACCTACTACAGCGTGCCTATATGTCTACTATGCCTATAACCTACTACAGCGTGCCTATATGTCTACTATGCCTATAACCTACTAAAGCGTGCCTATATGTCTACTATGCCTATAACCTACTACAGTGTGCCTATATGTCTACTATGCCTATAACCTACTACAGCGTGCCTAGATGTCTGCTATGCCTGTAACCTACTACAGCGTGCCTATATGTCTGCTATGCCTGTAACCTACTACAGCGTGCCTATATGTCTGCTATGCCTGTAACCTACTACAGCGTGCCTATATGTCTACTATGCCTATAACCTACTACAGCGTGCCTATATGTCTCTGAAACAAAACGGGCTGTTGTTAATTGCTAAGCCAGTTTAATATTTCGCAAGAAATTGAAGATGCTTAAATATCTATCTGACAAAAATATATATATATCGGAATCTTAATATCCGATATATAAATATCGAAAAAATTTCTAACTAAAATTCAATGCTAAGTCTAGATTCCAGAAATTCGGCCGTTGATCTTTGGATTTCCATACAAACTGCGCAATAGTAAAGGCTTAGGCCTACCTGATGTTGTTTACTTCGCGGAGAATTTGGTGCCGACTTCAACCGACTCCAGATAATTTTACTTTCAGATTTCAGACCGTCAGATTTCTGACAGTAGAACTATTTAAGCTTTTTAAAAGAACATCCCATACATTGTCATCCATGAATCAGTTATTCACGATAGTCTTAATTTCAAATAATTTGTCCAAAGAACTAGAAAATTAGTGTCCGCTTAATATTACACCATTAAAATCCGAATAATCTATTTATTAATTAATCAATCACTTATTTAAACTCTTTAGACTAAATATTTTGCATTCTGTAATTCAGTGTAGTATGATCTGTTTTGCTATTATACCATGCAATAACTGAATTTAAAGATATATGATACTTGTTATTGATAGGCTATGGTACTTCACATCCTTCAGTATAAGAATTTCTTCTTTCTTTTCGATGAGGATAAAGAATGGAAAAAAGCTAAAGAATTGTAAACAGTAATTTTTTATATTGATAGCCAGAAACGTTTAGCAACTTCTAAACGAGATTTAAATAGTTGACCATAGCCATAAGTATTTTTTACATTAAAAGTAGAAAACTACATTTTCGGTTAATTTATATTAAAACTCTAAATTAGTGGGTGAATTAAGTAAGCCCACTTTAACCATCTGTAAGCAGTCTATAATAATGTAAGCGAATGAAGTAGTAATATATTTCTACTTTCTGAGAACGCCCTCTAATTAAGTCCATTTACATGAGGATATGGCATGCCATACGACGATTTTATTAAGATAATAAACAAACTAACGTATTCGATGCTCTGATTTCTTAAACGCTCTTATACACTAGGATCATTGTAATATAAAGACTTAAATCTTACGCTTCATTACTATAAAATAATTCCTGCTTTCTGTTTGATATCGTATGTCACGTCTTTAGTCGTATAGTTATAGTTCTCACTAACATTTGCTCGGTTACATAGCACTGAGGTGATATAGTAAGCCATGCGCACAAACAAAACAGCGCTAGCTTCTAGATAAAGAATGCTATATTAACTGGAAAGATCAGATCCATTATATGTTACTGAAAATATCCATAAGTTAGAACATGAGTGCAGACAATATCGTATGTGACATGTGTACATTCAGGAAAGGGTCTCGATAACAAATTTATATATTCAATCCCTAATCATTCACATATTTGAATCGCAAGTTTTGATTTATTTCTTCACGTAGTTGCTTGCAGATTTTCAACTTTATTCTTATCTGTAGATTAATCAGTTGTATCTTCGTAGTTATCACAGCGGTAGCTTGTTTAGATAAGTGATCTAAGTTTTTAAGGATATTGTTTTCTAAATTAATTTCAATTAATAATACCTTGTTTAAGAGTGCCGAAATAAACATTTGAATTTAGCGAGATCTTTATCTAAACTAAACTCATCGCACAATTCTCTCCGATTTCATGGCTTCAAATATAGAAGTCTTGAATACTCTAGTCAATAAATACTCCCAGTTCTGGACAGCTGAAGCAGCTGCTAGTGCTCTTGGGGCAGCTGCTAGCTGTCCGTCATTGCTGCGTCATTTAGACAGCTGAAGCTGTTGCTGCGGCATAATGTTACCTCGGTGTGTCTGCTAAAAACTAGAAGCTCTGATACTGCTTCCGGTGTTTACACGTTTCCAGAAATGAAAATTGTATCATTTCCAGCATATGATGCTATATTCTATCGTGAATAGGGTGTATTTCATTTCTGTGTGAATTTCATCTATATTTGTATCTAAATACTAGTATGTCATATATAACTTGCTGAAAATTTTAGTAAAGATTGGTTTCAAATTAGTCTACACGATCAATTCAGATCAACACTCCATCAATACAAAAGTTCACAGTTTAAGTTCATATGAATATTAGTTGAATTGAACTATGAGGACATCTTTAGGGATAAAGAACTATAGGGGAAATTTTATATGGTTACTGAACCATAAAAGCAATCTTTTGTCTCTGAGGGCAAACTTTCAGGGCTATTGAACCATGCGTGGGGCAATCTTTTAGGGCTCGTCAAACGATATAATAATTTTGAAAGAGAGGCTAAAGCTAAAGTAAAATATATCAGTCTTAAGTTTGATGAACAGTGATTTTGTTTAAATTCACATTTTATTTCTTCATATAGTGTTTCTTTCAGCCTGCAGAACATAGGCATATGCTTAATGATACAGTAATTCAACATTTTACAGTTACATAACTTTTGCTTGGGTAGTAAAATTTGATATAGTTTGCTATCGTTTAATTATCGTTGAAGTTCTCAAATAAAAACTAGCTTGATAATTTAGCAGGTCGATAGCATGATGGCAAGTTGTTTGACTGTGGATCAGTAGGTGCAAGATCCAGTGCTCTCCCGTCGCTGATGTGCCTTTCATCTTGTTAAACTGAGTCTTACCTTTTTAGTTGTAAAATCATTTATCGCTACTTAATATTTGCAATTGTAACCTAGCTGAATAAGCCGGATTTAACCAATGAAAATCAATGGCCTTTGAAATATATTTAACTCTTTTAAGTTTCACGCTAGAAAGCCTTATAATTTGACATTAAAATGGAACAGAGAGCTGAGCTATTAGCAATGTGAGAATGGCGAAAGATGGAGGATTGAAGGAGAGGACGTGAACACTGTTCCTACAGCAGGTTTCTCGAAGTAGGAGTTGACAACTTTACATAACGACTTTCTGAAGCGGCTCGGATGCAATCCACGTACCGGATGTTTACCTCGAGTCCGCGATGTTGATAAAAGAATCATTGCTCTGTTCCTCCTGGAAAAAACTGTCTGTGCTTTTGGCGGACTATAATGCTATGTTTTCTCAAAAAGCAAAACCGAAATTGCAGATCGGTTTTTACTTTGGCTTTGAGATGTGACAAGATAATAATATGTATTATATAAAAATTATTTTATATATGATATTTTAATGCTCCTGATTTTCTGCTTATGATATGACAGGTAGTAATAAAACTACCTATCTTTCTGTCGTCGATTACATACCCTTCCCAAGCGGGGTCAGAAGTGGGCATTTTATAATTATTTTTAGCCTAGTCATGTATCGTTTCAAATAACAAATTTATAACTTCAGTAGCGCTAGTTTACATTGAATTCCAGGTCAGATGGACTTCAATCAGTTAATGCGCTCCCCTGGGCACTAGTCAATAAATCACTTGCAGCTTGATTAGTTCTCCACCTCCAGGCAACCATGTACGATGCATCCATGGATGTGCTATATTAGTAGACCTGTATTATAGTACAGTATTGATCAATTGAATGAATGGATATTATTCGAATCTAAGTCTCAGTTTGCCTATAAATGTCGGAATTGCTGGAGTGGTAGGTCGTTGATGGGTAGTAACACTCGGCTTTTGCTTGTAATAATATAGCGATTTTTGTTTTTCTAATTTTTAGCAAAGTTAAAGTTGGGACGAGCTAGAAGTTCTAAATCTTTATAGGTAGAAATATTGAAGATCTTTTGACATAAACCTAGGCCAGTAGTAGCTTCTCTTCCGATCTAGTCATTCGTGGAGTAAAACCTGGCTAATGTTTCTCTCCCAAAAGCGATGTCAGTGACGGGCGAGCCGAGGATTTTAACCCCGCACACACTGATCCGCGGTCGAATATCTCACCGGGTAAAATTAGGATAGACAAGGGGCACTCCATTTTCAATTTGATCTGTAATTTAAAGTCATTAATAGAGAGTGGATGATTCCTTCGGAAGTTCAGAGGATTGCACGAGATTAGTTAGTTATTCATTTCATTGTCAGTCGGTGTTCTAATTGCTGATGACAAGAGGTTTCTGACTCACTCTAACCAAAATCAAAACTGGTTAAAATGTTGAAAATTTATGTAAATCTCCCAGATCTCATTCAAAGTACTACAAACTTCGACGAAAATTTATAATAATTTTAACACTGTTCGTAATAATAATTATTGAGTTTTCTGCGTGAGATCGTTTGTTTTGCGTTATCTGTGCTGCATCTCTGGTTCGCTTACGTAGGATCCTGTCCTTGTCGATATTTATCATTAGTCGCTGTCAAGGAGTGATACCCATATATTTCCCATCAGATAAATGACTCGACCGGGATCAATACATGCCTGTGTTATAATACGTCCCTTGCTGCTGGTCGACCAACTCAGTGATGAACAGATGCCAAGTGAGATGCTCACTATTGCTTATTACTTATTACATTACTTATTATTATTATTAGTAGTATTACTATTATTATATTATTATTATATTATTAATATTATATATAATATTATTATATTATATTACTGATCATACTTATTGCTTATTGCTTAGTGAGAAATATAAGCGCTTTTCTAATTTTTGCTTCCTTACCTTTAATTCCTTTTCTCAGTCTGGCTCCCGGATATTGAATTTGCACCGTTTGTGGGCATTTTTTGCTCATTGGCTTTGTTTTGGCCGCATAGTGCTCGAGTATGTCATTGATTACAATGGCCCTATAATTGTTATTGTCCTTATTGTCTATTTGTGTAATGCCAAAACATATGTAACATTATGCCATTTCGTAATATAGGCTACAATTTTTTTCTAGAGAACAATTCCATCGTTTATTTAATCTTCACTCAGAGGGATTTATTCCTAGTGAAAACTCGCATATAGATAACGTCTTGTCGCTACGCTAGTGATGATGATGATGGTGACGATGACGATGACGATTACAATGACCATGACCATGACGATAAGTAATTTATGTATTCAACAAGCAGAATTTTTATTATTAGCTCGCTTTAGATTTGAAACTTTTACTCATGATTTAAGTTCAAATTCAACAAAAAATATATATTTGTATAGATACTGATTTAGAACGTCCGTAACATAAAATTTTCAGCTGGAAATGAAATCGACATCATCTCGAATAACGATTAACAAACCATACAAGTGGTCTAAATAAATCGATTCTGATGAATTTTTCATCATTGGAGGCCAAAAAAATTCCTAATGTTCACCAGATGACGCAAGATAAGTGAAAATGTCTCGCCACTGAAAGTGTAGTTCCCGGTTCAAAATGGTCAATAATTCTTTTTACTGGAATAATTCTTCAACAGCAAGTGATATACAATTGCATAGGAATATTGAATAATCAAATGAATAAATAGACACGTGCCTATCAAACCTATTATTCTAAATATGTTTTTCTGTTATCTAACTTATCTAAAATAAGTTAGAATTTTACTGATCATAGGCCTATATAATGTGTGACTGTGATTTTACTTTTCAGGCAAAGTTTACTCTCCGCATCAAAGAGTCATTTATTGTTTAGAACTGGCATTCTTGCCCTAGACAGTGGAATTTTGAAACAACTGTTTTCTAAATCTCCTTTTCCTCTCCATCTATACTCGCATTGAAATTCTCTGATGGTACAAAACTGCCCACAGTAGATTATACTTATTAAATTATATACATATATAATAAATATTATAGTCATATTATAGTCATCAAGGATTTTCCAAATCGTCTTCGAGTGACAATGGGATTTAAATAATTCTTTAATGATTGATTAAAGATCAGTTAGTTATGATCGAGCCTCTTTCGATCGATGACGAGATTAAAAATAAAATAAATATTCGGATTCTCATCTGAATCCGCCGTCGTATGCAGTTTTTGAAATAATCAAACTAACTTTACAGAGACTGAAGTTAACTTGCTGTACCAAATAATATTTTGTGTAACGTAATTGTTATTCGAAAACTGAATTAAGAAATTTTGTGGGCTTTGGCTGTAATAGTCTGAAACTTCCTGTTGAGATACACGAGCGCTTATCAGTATGAGTGGGTTCAAATCTTGGACTCTACCGTCACTGATATCGCTTTCGAGAGATGAAACTGACGCTAACATTGACTTTACAGCTCTACAGCTGTACTTGACAGTATTAACAAAATAGGAAATCTTATCAGAATCGACCAACCAGTGGTGGCGCTGTTGTGTGGACGACCATGTAGGATAGGAGCGTAGATCAAGCGTCATCCACTGTGGACCTACTATACATAGGCCTGAGATATCACATGCTCTTGTTGCTACATGCTACAACAGCTCCTCGTTGTCGCTGCGTTGTCGTTGTTCAATAAAACTGAACAATTAATTATCTGAAATGAAGACGATGTCTCGTGAAGAGGAAGAGTATCAGGGATGTTATATGTACCTGACGAAGCATCACGATCTTCCGCTGTTATTGTTATTGAAATGAAAAATTTCTTATAGTTTTTCAAACTCATGGATTCACAAATGCAAAGATAACAATTGTTTACAGGTTTTGCTCTAATGAGCAGTTTTGTAACATTGTGCGTTGTGTCTTCCACATGAAGATATTTGATTCTTGAAATGCACATGTAGTTTCAAATAATGAATGCTTTATCTTGTCAATATGGTTACCTTGATGGAGCAGGATGTATTAGAAAGAGCATCTGCTCTCGTTCTCTGCAATGTTGGCAAAAATTTAAAGTCACAAAATCCCATCACTACAATGAGATTATACTGTGACAAATTTCGAACAAAACTTCGCTTGATTCTCTTCCTGTTCACATTTTATTATATGGTGATGCTCTTTAATTAAGTAAATGTTGAAGCTAAACAAATAATTGATAAAGTTTAGGTTTTCTACGAAATATACTTATCATGACTTTCAACTGTAACAACTATACTAAGCCTGTAATACTTTGGATATCCGCATTTGAAGATCACAACCCTATTTACATATATTGCCTTGTATCCCTGCTAAGTTCAACCTACTTATATTTATTAAAATTTTCAGTCTTGTCTTCTTTATCCCACACGGCATATTGGTTTTATAAAATTCCTGATAAGACACTCTCTGATAAAATTATTAATATTTTCTATGGCAGACTCTATGGTATAGAACTCGGTATGTCAATCGTGTATTTATGTTACATACATACATGTAGTTGCTATAATCTCTAAAACTCACTCAAATTTTCTTCACAAATGTTTGTATCTAGCCTTACAAATTATTAACGGCAGAAATCCAATTACACTATTTAAACTGCGTTCACTTATTTATCATACTTTCTTCTTCTCATTCTTCTCTGTAAGACAACCCGTAGAGCGCAGATCATTGCTTATTACGCAGCATACGAACGATTAATATTTTATGTGTATGACGTTTGGTATATCGACTCTAATTTCCGGTACAAAACGAGCTGTATATCGTTCCATGGTAAGCTGTCAACTCGTACTATTAACTCGTTGTCTGCTATTGACATTTCACAGTCTATTCTCAACACTTGCGCTGCGCCATCTTTCCATGACTCTCTCAGCTCTATTCAGCACCGGGTGACCCCTAGTTCTAGGCGCTTTCGCACCGGGTGACCCCTAGTTCTAGTCGCTATATAAGTGGGAGTTATCAATAACTGTTTGCGTTAATACAAGAGTTCAGAGAGTTTACTACGTTAAGAGATGTTTTGTATATAACAGCGACTGTATTTTTTATTGAGAGCTAACTGCAATTGCATCTGAAATGTATTGATGTTCACTTGATTTTATACCGACATCGTTTGATCTTAACCTACATGTAGCTGGCTTGAGTCTTACTCATTTACTCAAACCATAGGAGATAATACTAGAGAAAAAGAGAGAGGGAGAGAGAGAGAGAACGTGATTTCGTGGAAAAATAACGGAGAGACAGAGAGAAAGTGAGAAAAGAGAGAATTGGATAAAGAGTTAATGAGGAGAAAGATGCTACATAAAAGATACTCGCAACACCTTCCTCTTAGTATCACTAATATCATTCTTAGCCCCCTATGGTTAATTTATTCTCTCACTCCTATATTGTAGGACATTAGCCATAGCAGTTTCAGAGAGTGAGACAGTTAGAAAAGATTGTAAAAGAAAGAATGAGTGAAGAGAATAAGTTTGAGAAAAGGTGAATGAGGAGAAAGACAAATTGAAAATGCTTTAGATTAAACAATGTAAAGTTAACATGGTTAAGCAACTCTAGTTGTATGGAATATAATTATTTGCAACCGCAAATTATTAACGTAAACGACAGAAATTATTGAGTGTAAATAGTCACTGGTAGAAGAGTTATAGGCCCTACTGGCAAAGCTAGTGTTCAACATAGTCCACACAACCCAGACTGGAAGCTAATGAGCGGATTGTCTTACAATTTCTGGATAAGTTCAACGGCATCGTTAACTTAACTTACTGAAAATAATACCATCCGTAGAATGACATTACTAAGCACTACAGTATTATTGTCCTTTCAAAATAACAATTTAAACAAAAGCAGTCTCGTTCTATCTGAGTGATCCCCATTCTTCCATTATCGCCCGTGTTAATTATATCTAATGCGTTTTCTTAGCGATTTAAGTGGGTCACAATCTGTGTAAGGAAATCAAGTAAAGCTGACCGGAAAGTGTTTCCTGTCGATGGATTCGATTTCCCGTCCAATCTCACTCACCTATGTTCCACTGACACATTGATTTCTCTGTCCTTTCACTCGTTACGAGTGACAAGAAACTGGCGCTCGGTGGCGCTGCTCTTGAAGAAAGTCAAACTGTCAGTAAATTAAGTATAGACGAGTAAAAGTAATCTCTCAAGTAAAGTTGACCCGTGAGATCAACACGAGCATACAGGACCTTAGCTTCGCTTCCTGCCATAAAGACTCGAGCAATCCGGACTGTATTTCGAAGAAGAATTGCATCCAAATTGCGCCTGACGTTGTCGAACGGGCGCAGAAATCGTCGGGCAAGAATTTGTTGCAAAGTTTGCCCGTAGAGTGAAGTGTGCAAGAATCTGTGTGGGAATTCCGATAGACAACAATGAGGCCCATCAGCACGGCTAATAACAGATCGCGTGACTCGACCGATCTTATTGATCGCTCGGATTGATTCCGAGAGAGAGAGAGATCGAGGATAGAAATTGCAAATCTGGAGAAAAATCTAAACGCTATAAAAGAATAGAAGTATTTGTATATATTTATAGAAATGTTAAACCGGAAGTGGGGTATTGGCCATGCGATTTCTATTGTAAGTATAGCAGCCTCTAGAAATATTAATTTAATTCTAATTGAAAACTGTATTTTTGTTATAGTAATAAAAAGAAATATTTGCGGTCTATATACATGTAGATTTAATACTTGACGATGTCTGCATCTTTAGAGTCTTGCATCTTTAGAGTCTTGCATCTTTAGAGTCTTGCATCTTTAGAGTCTTGCATCTTTAGAGTCTTGCATCTTTAGAGTCTTGCATCTTTAGAGTCTTGCATCTTTAGAGTCTTGCATCTTTAGAGTCTATAGAAGACAAGTCAATATAAAGCGTATCACAAAAACAGGCAATAATATGATAGTTGCCTTCTTAATTAGGCAAACTGGCAATTAACGTAAAACTGTACTAAACTAATCTTATATTTTGATCTTGCAATGCCTTAAGTGACACTAAAGTTCATTCAGACCTACTGTTTTTCGAATTCCACTTGTTCCTTTCTCATTATCTAACCTGGTCTACTCTTATAATCACAGGTTGTTCACTAGTATCGACTATTGTTGGTCTGGTCTCTATTCACATATTTTCCACACGGAATCAACATTGTTGTAACTCGGCCGGAGCTTCATTGATGGTAATTGCTGGGATACAACAAAGAAAGCGTCCATGTTGTATAGCCTCTTCAAATGTCCATCGCAGACCTGAAAAGCCAGGAGAAAGATTGACTTTAAAGGTTCCAAGATTTTTATTTAATAATTGTTTTATTACAATGAAACGAAATGTGTAATTTAAAGTAAAATATGAACACTTTGTATGCAACTATGAACTGATTTTAAAAGTTATTATAGTCTTGATGGGCAGACGACAGAACCGTTGGGTTTGTATGTGTTTTATCTTTTCACGTCGCTTTTGGATAATATTTTAAAATGTATTTCTGGTTTTGTGAAGATAAAATATAGTTATGTCTACTTAGTGGATATAGCTTAATAAAGAATATCAACATGACTGCTCAGTAATGGACCTTACAGCAGAAGGTGAAGATTTACAGAAGTTTCGCCTTATCGATGACGTCATCGCGATGCCATTCAACAACCTACACCGCTTTTTACAACAACAACAACAACATAATTAGAGTGCTACTGTCGTCCATGACAACATTGAGCACACAACTCTAAAGTTGATTCTCTGATTTAACTTTAGTGAATAATCAAGCTCTCAATTTCATAGTCTAGCCTCTGATTCGGCTGGTACATATTATAACTCAGTAACAGATTGACTAAACTGTTCTGAGATGACGTACTGTTGCTGCTAGTGCCTGTGCTGTCAGGCTTACAACTCGTACGTCTAAAGTATTGTCCTCAGCCTCGGTGATTTAGAGTCACCATCGCCTGCTTGAGACACTGTGGCCGAGTGCTTTCTACATTTCTCAAATCTTCTACAAACTATTTTGCTTCTAATTGTCTAGTCTCTACACAGTAGTTAGTTGAATTAGTCTAAGATTTATGAAATAATTTATTACTCTCATTAAAAAGTTATCTAAGTTACGTTAATATATTGAGCAGTAGAAAAGCTAAACTTTTGCTTTAGAACTTTACTACTGCCAAGTCGCAAAGTAAACTCAAAGGAGTATTAGACGTTCAAGAAAAATCCGTTACAGCAAAAGTTGGTAAGAAATTAAACTTATACCTTCATATAAATATGTTAGCGTATACGATGTACATGTATATATCTCTCCCTCTATCCCTCTCTCCATCTCTCCCTCTCTCTCTCCCTCTCTCTCTCTCTGGTGTAATGCCAAATGTCAGGTCCAAGGTGCATATTAATACTCAGAGTCTTCCTCAGTTCTTGCTTAGTCGTCTCTTACGATACCTGGAGTTAGCACGTGTAGGAGTAACTTATGTAAATTCCATAAATACGTGCTAAGCCTCATGTATTAAAGCACAATTCGAAATTTAAACGATATGACATATCGATAGCTACAGGCACCTCTGTAAAGATTTCAGATTAAAAAGCATTCGATCCAGTAGTAATTATAGGATAACCACTTAACAACCGATTCTGGAATCATTAATAATGAAGCAGAAATTTCTGATGTTCTCAACAATTACTTTGTTAGAGTTGGCTGTGACCTAGCTGCACGTATCCCAAAATCAAATTCAAATTACTTAGATTACCTGACTGGATTTCCCTAGAACCTTTTTCCTTAGGCCAGTAACCCCCAATGAGGTGATAGTCAACATTTTATCTCTGAGAAATACTAGTACAACTGGCCCAGATGATATTCCTAATAAAATTTTAAAGTTAGCATGTTACCACATAGCTAGTCCCCTGGCACATATTTTTAATCAATCTTTTCTGAAAGGTTATTTTCCGAAAGATTTTAAGACTGCTAAAGTAGTTCCTGTTTTAAAAAATAGGTAAATTAGATTGTGCTGAAAATTATAGACCTATTTCTTTGCTAAATAATTTAAGTAAGGTTCTGGAAAAAGTAATATACAAGCGGGTGTTGGATTACGTTAACAAGCACAAAATTTTAAGCGACAATCAATTTGGATTTAGAGCTGGACATTCTACAACCGATGCAATTCTAAGTTGTATAAACATGCTAAAAATGGAAAAAGGTAATGAACAATTGTTAATGGGTCCCTTTTTGGACTTTTCCAAGGCATTTTATACAGTAGATTATTATTTATTGCTAAACAAACTGTGGCATTACGGGTTACGTGGAGTCTCCAATAGTTGGTTTAAGTCACATCTTGAAGGAAGATATCAATATACAGTTATTGGAAAGTCGGTTTCTGCAACTCAACCTGTGGTCATGGGCACACCCCAAGGCTCTGTCCTTGGTCCTCTGTTCTTCTTAATCTATATGAATGACATTCAGAATGCCAGCGATACTGCCGTTCCAAAATTATTTGCTGATGATTCAAATATTTTTGCGAACGCCTACAATTTGAAAGAATTATATGACACTGCAAATCGGTGTTTGTAATCTAATTAGTAAATGGTGCAAATGCAATATGTTAACTATTAACATTGCATTTGCAATATGTTAACTATTAACAGCTCTAAATCAGTCTATATTTTATTTTTCCCAGCAAGAAGGATGAGGAATTTATTGATGTCAATAATTTATCTATTTCACTAGATAATTATTTTCTCTCACCAGTATCGAGCACTAAATTTCTCGGGATGTTGATTGATGACAAGCTAACTTTCAGAGAGCATATTAAACATGTGACCCGTAAAATTAATAGTGTTAATAGTATGCCATATCGGCGCCGTGATTTTATTTCTAAAAGCTGCCGCAAAGATCTTTTCTTTTCGCTAGTGTACTGTAAAGCTCTATATGGTATTGAAATTTATGGGAATGCTTCGTCGACAGTCTAGTCTCATCTAAGTTCAGAGCGTTGTAGCTTGCGACAAAACCCTTTCTTCTTGAACAAGTAGACCCTTTGTTTCAGAGCTAGTAGGCCATTTATTCCAGAGCTCGTAGACGGTATTTACCAGAGTAAGTAGGCCCCTACTTGCAAAGTAGATCCTTTCTTTCATAGCGTAGACCGTTGTCACCGGAGCAATTAGACCTTTCTTTCAGAGTAAGTAATGCTAATGCGAATGCTGAGGTTAACGTCAGTTTTCTCACTCGAAAGCGATGTCAGTCACGGGCGAGCCCAAGATTTAAACCCCGCACCTACTGATCCGTAGTCGAGTATCTTACCGACTTCGCCACTGGCTCCAGCAAAGTACACCCATTCGTCAAGAGCAAGCAGCATTCAATTACCGCAACTTCCTAGCGCTATTTGTGGCTGCTCGATTTTTAATATTTTACTAACTTCTGCAGAAGACAACGAACTGAATGAATTGAAATATTAGTGGAGATAAAAGACGTTCCTACGGCATGGACATAATTCTCCAGTAAATTTTGCAATGTATATAAAAGTGTAATATATTGATGAAGTAGGCCTGACGGTTGCTGATCAAATCAGATCAATTGATTTTGCTGATAGACGATTGTAGTATAACATCGTCAGGTAGCCGAATACAATCTAGCTGCTATTCCCATGATACTTTTCTACACGGTCACTTACAGGTGCCGTGTCTCCTAACGCATGTCGATATCCTTGTCCACTGTGACTCTGTGAGGGAATGAGGAGTAGCTAAAATCCCAAATAAGTTTCGTACTTTGTCCGACTATCCTTATTTAATTTTTATTTTAATTAGTTTTACATAATTTCCACTACTTCTGCATTGAGCCATTGTGTAAAGACAGTTAACATATTTACCCTGCAGCTGCTTGTTCCAGATATTTGTTTATTGGTAGTCAAATATTGTGACTAAGCAGTCAAATATCGTGGCTAAGCAGTCAAATATCGTGGCTAAGCAGTCAAATATCGTAGCTAAGCAGTCAAATATCGTGGCTATGCAGTCAAATATCGTGGCTAAGCAGTCAAATATCGTAGCTAAGCAGTCAAATATCGTGGCTAAGCAGTCAAATATCGTGGCTAAGCAGTCAAATATCGTGACTAAGCAGTCAAATATCGTGACTAAGCAGAAAGACGTGAATTCGGGTCTCAGTAGAGACCGAGTCTGATAGAGCTCGCGTTGCTGTGAGAATATATCACTGTTAATGAGATTAACATCATCATCATCATAATCATCGTCATCATCATCATCATCATCATCATAATCATCATCATAATCTTTCCTTAATTCTCAGTTTCGCTAGGGTCGGGATAATAAAATATTCTAGCAATTTCTGGAGCGTAGGGGTTCTCCAACCGAATGTCCTTTCTGACGTTAGTTTGTATTTTAGTGCTTACTCGCCTGTTGTGACAGTGCAGTCCACGATTGGTCTATTCTTTATCAACTCGAACGCCACACGGCTAATAATACAAACGGTTGCCTCTACTGGTGCTATTTTTCCCTCACTTCTAAAATAATTTAAAACCGCCAATTCTATCGCATACTCCTCCCTCCACCACGGATCGTTTGACCGGTAAGACACGATGCTCTCATTTCTCAAGGGTCTGGACTCAGGACACCTCCATCCCGTATCCGATCCTCTTGCCTTCCTAAATATCAAAGCGTCGCTTGTAACGAATGACAGCCACGCCATGAATACCAAATTTCTCCGGACTAGATAGAGGAGGAATAGAGGGGGTAGGGGGTGGGGGGTGGGAGAAGCTCAGGGGTGAAGGTAGGGTGATGTGTGGGAGGAGGAGAGAATTTGTCACTCCTCTATGTTTAATAGATCCTTAAGATTCCCCTTAGCGGATGTGTATATAGTCTTTTGGGAATGATTTTACAGGAAGATAGACTGAGTCACCACGTGTTCTTGTATTTATCATATCTCTCTTCAGGTTTCAAGCTAACCCCAAGTAATATGCAAGAGGACGATATTTCTAAAGCTTATGCAAGCAGACTTGCTATGTAATTTAGAATTTATACATGTATATTAAGGCAAACAAGTAATTAGTTTTGTTTACTACCATATTTTTGTGAAATAAAGGTTGTATATAGGAGTATCATTATACAGGCTGGCTTTGATAAATTTTTGCAAACCCGTTAGGTACAAGAAAGACAACGAAAAATATCACAATATCAAAATTAAATAAGAATGTTATTTCGAGATTTTGATTAAGCTCTCGTATGCTGGCTTGCAAATAAATACATTGCAAAATAACACTTGATTCCTTCTTAATTTTGATAGATATTAATATCAATCCTTTTATTAATTAAATGCATAGGTTACATAATGGAAGACGTACTAGTTGACGTCATCGTAGATTTGAAGATGTGTGCCTCAGAACATATTTAGCGGTTGAACTTTTCTGGATTTCTTCCTCCCTTCACTTTTGTGGAAAGGGGAAGTTCTATGAGATATCTGCCGCTACAGCTGCAACCAGTTTTTTATTTGTGGGCGAAGTAGATAATATATTTTAAATAACGCATTAGCACATTCTTCTCATGCCAACCTGCTCAAAACTCAAAATACTCTCGCGCTCATTTTCTTTTTCAGCCCCTACTGTCTGCTTTTCAGCCCCTACTGTCTGCTACTCGTGTCTCTTGATCATAGTTCATGTTCTACAATTTCCACTTTCTGTTGTAGACTAAGAACACATCTCTTTCACCCATAGATTTACATTATCTTGCCTGACTGATTTTTGATTACCGGCACCGTTTAGAATCTCTTTTCTTTCTCTTCAGCCGTGCTTTTTCAGATCGTTTGGGTGAATCGATTTATAGTGACATATGATGGAGGGACGTCCCTGTCATCATTCTTGTATGTAAAAACGGACGTTGAACCTTTACTATTATAAATATTTGACTATCTCTAGTCATACATCATCTTCTTCTAATGCGCAAAAGGCCTACATATATTTACTTCTGAAAGCTTTTGCGCACTCTGTTTTCATTTAGTCAAAATTTTGGGAAGAGAGCAGTGTAGACAAAGAAAATGAACTTTCAAGTATAGAGTGAATGGTGATATTTAGAGGTAGATCGTAGATCACAACTGACGTGGGATGCGGTGATTAAGATAGATATGAAAAATGGGGGATTGACTGATGATTCGGTGTGGGATTGATAGGGATGAAGAAGGCCTATTCATATCCCGAAACTAGTTAAATAGGGATTCAAGGGATGTGGTGATGAAGATGATGATAATGATGATGGTAATGATGAGAAGGAAGCCTAGTCCATCAAAGTACACATTAGGATAAATAAAATTACGTGTTTATAATTTTTCTCCTACTTTGCTAACTTCGTGAATGTTTTTCGCCTAATAGTAAATGTAAAAGCTATAAACTTAAGTTATACAAGTATGAAATTTCTTGTTTTATGGTGCTTGCTATTTACTATGTGTATTTGATGATATATTTTCAATTTGAACTTTGTGTGTTTTTGTATTTGTTATAACCCTTTGATTTTTCTAGCATAATATACTCCAGTGAAAGCGAAACATTAGACATCAAGTTGAAAGTGTCTTTCTTTGCTGCAAACGTCGGAATATCAGTTTTTGATTAACTATATAAGTTCTGGAGAAAATTGGTACAGATAGACAGTCGACAAATGTATTAAAAATTGGAAGAAGAGTTGGATAGGACACATTTTATGGGGGACACTCAACTAAAAGAGGTCATAGAAGGCAAAATGGAAGGAAATAGAGGCTGAGGCAGGCCGAGATTACGAATGATAGATGATTTAAAGATCCACTCATATGTTGACACGAAGAGGAAAACGGAAGATAGAGAGGAGTGGATGCGTTATATGCCATGGGCATGCCAGTAGGCAGTGCATTAAGAGAGCCAAACTATCACAAGGATGGATGCTAAGGAATTGAAGACGTAGCAGTTTAGAGGCAGCACCTCGTTTCATTTTGAATGAATCTCAGTCGAGAATTTCTTGGTGGAATTACAGGATCACTAGTTAGCGACTCCAGTTGACGTATTGCCATCATTTACCACAAATCTGCGTCCTTATTCCCATCCCTTCTCTTCTAGACCAATTACTTCTTGTAGGTGTAGTAAGAAGCCAGTTTTTTACTTATTTCTTTTGATGCTGATTCTCATTTAGCGCCTAGGCTCCAGAAATTGCTACAAAAATTTAAATAAATGGAAGTCAAATAGGGATTGGCTGGTGGTGAGGTGTAGGACAGAGAGGATTTGAGACAGTCTATTTGTATCCCGACCCGGATTAAACTGAGATTCAAGGGAAAATGATGACGATGATGCTGATTCTCCTTTGCTAGACATCCCTATTGTTAAAGCGATTGATTTTTAGCTCAAAATTTGTTCATATTATATCAACGATAATGATTTATGCTAAATCGTTAAGGCGCATGATTTGTTATTTATGGATATTTTAAAATCGTAACAAAAAGATTTAATATAGCAAATTTAAAAAGTAATAATTAAATTAATTTTTACATATCACATTTATCCATACTTCACGACTGCCACTGCTCAAAATTGTGATTCCGAAGAAAATTTGAAGATGTATTGATGCATGTTAATCTGTTTTTTTGATTGTTTTCGTCTAATCTTTTTATGTTTAGCAGATGAGACGGACATTTACATAACAACTCTCATTTTTTCCCGTATTTCGTAAAATTGGCTTTTGCACAGTTTTGGACCGTTTTGTATTTTGCTCGTTCGGTTGGATTTGGTTAAAAATTATCGATAACAGTAAATTAAGGACAGTATCACTGTAATTGTTGTTTGAGTTGTTATTAAGTAAGAATTTTGGGTATATCTTTAAATCGGATCTGAAGGTCAAAATTGAAAACATACTATACATAGAAACATTAATTTCGATACTGATTTAATTAATCTTAAAATTATATTTGCTTTATGTTGTGTTTCACTTTGAACAACCCTCCACAAGTCGGCCTTATTCTTTAACTAATATAGCTGTAGTCGCTGAAGTATTTGTGGTAGACTGATTCAAGACCTAGCTAGAGAATTCAAGCGAAAATAAAATTAGAAAGATGCATGAAATTTTATAAGGTGATAGTAAAATTAAATTTATGATGCCGGAGGGATTGCTAAGTTTAGTTTCGGAATGCTACTCTGTTGTTCTGCTATATTGCGATCATAATCAAATTAATTAGACACCTTAATGCAGCGGCTTATGCATTTTTTATTCATACCAAAATGCCGTGTCAATCACTGCCTCCTATTCGAAATATTATAAATTATAATCATATATGTATATATGTATATATATATATATATATATATATATATATACAAAATTATATGTGCATATAGAGCTAAAAAGCTAAGGTTAACGTCAGTTTCCTCACTCGAAAGCGATGTCAGTGACTGGCGAGCCCAGGATTTGAACCCCGCACCTACTGATCCGCGGTCGAGTATCTTACCGACGAAGAAGTCGGTAGGATACCCGGTAGGATATACATGTATATATATATATATATATATATATATATATATATATCACAATTTTAAATTTAAATTTTTGTTTACCGTGAGGAATGATTGTGCGTTATATTATCGATAAACAGGAAGCAGGAAAATAAAAATCGATAAATAAAAGATAAATCGATGTATTCAATCCACAATTGCGAATCTTAATTGAATATTTTTAATAGCATGCATTTAATTAAAATTAAAATGCTAATACTATTTGCTAAAATTATTTTTGTTACTGCTTAAAATTTTGTTACATTCAATCTAACTCACACATCAAAAGCCGTATCTGAATGAATCTGGACTCTGTGTTGGATATTCAATATATTTTTGAAGTTTCTTCTTCAATTAAGTTAAACTTGAAAATCGGACTACAGTGTATAATGCAATAATTGTGGCAAAACTTGTTGTTTAGTTTGGAGTCATGTATAGTTTCGTAATCGTATTTGGTGGGCGCATCACGGAAAATGCAACCGATTTCTCATAGAAATAGAAATAATTCTCATTAAACTTAATTAAAATATGACAGATTTCAGATTCTGCCCTTACGTGAAGCTTGCAAGCCTGGATAGTGTATAGTAACTTTAATGTAGATTTAACTTCCGAGCTGAGCTCTCATCCGAATACAATGTCATGGGCGATCGTAGCGACACCAGCGTATAAATTAGGTAGCAGAATTACGATTATGAAAGAAATAGTCGATGTTTTATAGAAGCGGTGTATAGTAGGATTTTGTTTTCACTCAATCACACGACATTAATGCTCCGCAGAGCGTTATTATCTTGATGAATTGTCGCTATCCCGGTGCCGTCCGGCCGGCACAGGAGTCCCGAACGCTTCGCTAGCAATACAAAACATCTTGTTGCATCTCTCAGCTTCAATAAATCTCCAAGCATTTAAGCGTTTGATTCCTGATCACAGATTCCACAAGCTGCATCGGCGTGGACCCGTTCTACTGCAGTCTTACAGCATGGAAGCTCATCGGCTATGATCTGAAAAGGCTTTAAATATTCGCAATATATTGAATAACAGAAATGCTGTTGTACAGTAAAATGGATTTGCCATTTAGATTTACATATGTTCATATTGTGCATAATTATTCATTTAAAAATTCCAAAAAAGAATTATATCGCAGAAGACTTTTTAATCTAAATATTATGCACACTTGCACATGAGTCCCTCTCCCTCTGTTTCTCACTCTCTCTCCTCTCACTCACTCACTCATTCACTCACTCACTCATTCACTCACTCACTCACTAACTCACTCACTCACTCACTCACTCACTCTCTCACTCTCTCTCTCTCTCTGTCTGTCTATCTTTCTCCGTTACATATGTAATACATTAATTAATCGAAATGTCGTGAAGAAATTCTGAGGACGAGATGTACAGAAAGAAAAATCTTTTCGTAAACAGAGAGAACTTATCTCACGACGTCTGCTGTAAGAAAACAATTGACATTTATTTCTTTTGACTCCTGCAGTATTCTGGTAACATTTTCAACTTTAAGTTATTTCTGACACACCGGTGACCTCTTGGTTTCCTTTCTCTCATCAATTATGCCATTCATTCTCCTCCATCATCGGAGCGTCTTCAATTGTAGATGCGCTTGACGGATGGGAGTTGCTCGTCTGAAATTCTAAAATTTTCTGTTTCAACCATATGGAATTCTGCTTTAGATTTTACTTGCTTGACCAGACGGTAACTTTTAGTGGCTTAAAAATGTATACCACGCTAGACTCTCCTTGAAATTGATTTCTAGTGGATCAGTACTTTACCCTGGAGTCAGTAATATTTGTGCACAATCTTTTTCTTCTCCAATAAGTCAAATCATATCTAGAATATTTGGCTGATGATGTTTTGTTAGTAGAATATACAGCTATGAGTTATTTGATGGTTGGAACCACCAGAAATAACGTATTGATCCATAACATAACATAACATTTCGTAACATAAATTAACATAACATAGAATTATAGTATAAGAGGAGTACGCCGTGTGGGGCGAAGGTGAAGGTTTGGCTTGGTCTTGATGCCAAAAACTTGAACAAACTTGACAACTCATCTACCAGTGTTACACGACACCAGTGTTCCACGACACCAGTGTTACACGACACCAGTGTTACACGACACCAGTGTTCCAAGACACCAGTGTTCCACGACACCAGTGTTCCAAGACACCAGTGTTCCACGACACCAGTGTTCCACTACACCAGTGTTCCACGACACCAGTGTTCCACGACACCAGTGTTCCACGACACCAGTGTTCCACGACACCAGTGTTCCACGACACTTGGTTTACAGAACCAGAACAACAAACTCTTGCAATAAATGAATATTAAACAGAGAAACAATATCTAAATAAATGAAACAATACACATGAATGTCTAAAACTATAAATCTGTTGTTTTTATCATCCAACTTTTACTCCAATAATTGGATTATTAAATGTATACGCGGATTGAAGAAAGCAGGTCATCTATTATTAAGCTTGAGGACAACAACTGAGGCCCTATGGTGGTGCTATATCGGTTCATTTGGCAACAAACACTCGGCCGCCAATACGGCCCAGTGTTTCTTAAGACAAAAATACACATGTATCATAAATCATGGAGGACTTGCTTGACCGACTCTGACGACTTGGAACTAGCTACTGCCTCGTGCATCCAATCCCACAATAAGCATATAGACTTTGCGTGTTGATCTAAGAATTTACGTCAAAGGACGCTAATAGAAATTAACCCGATAAAACTACAAGTATAATTAAAGTAATAGATCTGATGATGGAAGATCATAATGTTGTGAAAATAATTAAGAAACTTGACTCTGGAAATAATGTAGAATATGGATTATTTGCGGGGACTGTATGTTTCGTTCAACTCTCTGGCTAACTTTACAGTGTTTAATGTTTGTAATGATCAACTTTTATGTACCCGTCATTTTAACTTGAAACCTTCTATCGTAGCCCTAACCCCCTATCTAATAGACTAAGTAAAATATGCAAACATTTTATAATACAGTTGCAAAAATGTCGGCATTTTACTTTCATCTGTCCCATTACGACAGACATTAAATTAGTTTTCTATTATATGGTTTAAGAAGTTTGAAGACTATCCACAATGATGTCATCATTATTTATCAGCTGATAGACAAGAGTCATTGAAGTTTTTTCCGTAGTGCAGAACGATTTCCTGTCAGATAGCATTGTGTCAGATAGCATTGTGTCAGATAGCATTGTTTCAGATAGCATTGTGTCAGATAGCATTGTGTCAGATAGCATTGTGTCAGATAGCATTGTGTCAGATAGCATTGTTTCAGGTAGCATTGTGACTAGAGTTGAGTCATCAAAAATGAAACGTGTTTAAAATAATTGTAAATAAAACACAAAATTGAACGCAAGTAAACAGGTAATTTTCAAAATGGTTTTATATCCCCAATAATTTAGTTTTAATTTATAGAAATTGAGGTATTGGGATTAAATGTTTGATAAAATGAATGCATGCTTACCTGAACATTGTCGAAGCAGGATTTGACGAAGGCAATAAATCAATATTTGACGGATTGACCTTTTCGGGACAATTTGATAAATGATAAGACCTTGAGACACTCCATCACTCAAAAGGAAGTGATTAAAACTTGGTCAAGAACAAAGATTCAATGTTTTCTTGTTACCCATCGTTCTGCAGTGACATCCCTTAACCCTGCGGTTAAATCCAGCGTCCTGTTACTGGTCCGATACTGCGCTAGCGTATCTGATCTACTTAGTTGTTAATTAAGAAAAGTTAGAGAATGTGTTTTGCATTGTTTCTTTACAAGTGATTCTGCAAATGCACCGATTGAGTACATACCAGGGAATAGGTCTTGAGTGCTATGTTTAATTTAACTTCCGTAAATATATACTCAGATTTTAAAGAGGTTATTTCGCATTAACGATATAAAGCTAATTTTTAGCAGCTTATTCCTATTATACGTACAACAATACTGTCATAGTCGTTCTGAGTTCAATTTGATCATGAAGGCATGGCATGGGATCTTGCAGGGTTCTAGCTTTTATGAGATATGATAAAAGCATGATTCCCTGAGGTTTTCATAAAAAATTGCATTTATTAAAATACATTTATTAAAAAACAATTGCAGATTATGGAACCAAACAAAAATTCATTTAATGCCCTCAATTGTCCAAACTTTAACTAAAATACAAGTTGCCCTGCACTATTGTTTTTTTTTATATTTTGATTATTTAAATGATGTTTTAAATTAACATGTACAGTATACTCTTTATATTACACATGTATTTACATATACTGATTATATATATACATGTATAGGCTATATATATATATATATATATATATATATATATATATACATACATGTATATATGTAGATACATGTATATATATATTCATATATTCATATATATATACATATACAGTATATATTCATATATATATATATATGCATATATATGTGATATATATAGATATAGATAATATACATATATGATATATACTGAATATGATATATATATACATGTGTATATATAATGTATATATATATATATATATATATATATATATATATATATATACAGGGTATATATATATCAGGCGTGTACGCCAAGTGGAAGAAGTTGACTTCCACTATGTGATTTCATTACATTTTCTGCGGTCGATCGACGGCGACTTGCCGTATCTAGCTGTTCTTTCCCATCCGTCATTTCGTTTCCATTACTCATGACACTCAGAACAGCTGCTCCAGAGTCGCTACTCATCGCAACCAACAAATTTCTAAGTGGCCGGTAATTTGTACACCGATCAGAAAGTGCCAGCATAAGGCAAAGCAAAATTGCTCCAAACACCTTCAAAATAAGTTCAGTATAACCACTATGTTAATGTTTACTTGTTAAATTTTCTGAAGCCATTGTATAAAGGTTTAGTTACCTATGCTTATGAAGTTGATGAAGATGATAGTAGTAACAGTAAGAGCAATTGTAGTAGTAACAATATTAAAATAAATAAATACCAATGATTACTACTACCTAATAACAATATTTGTAAAGTGCTGATTATATACAATATTAACAACAGTAGAGGTTTGACATCATTTTAAATTTACTAATTTTTGCTGTAAAATAGATATCTTGTGCTATTATATATTTTCGTGTTTAATTCAAGAATTTTTTTGATAATTGAATGACTAATTTATTAGTTTATGTAAAACTCTAGATCTTCAATTTTCCAATATTTAAAATAACATAAAATCTGGAATTTTTGCCACGTGAGTCAGAACCGCTGACACTGAAACCTATTCCCAATCTAAGCACCATTTACATGTAGATATTGATGTTTATCCAACCTATCGCTTATTTAATATTTAGTTTTGAAAAATTAGCGCGAAAATCAGGCAGACTGAAATAATCAAAATAGCTGCGCTATCTTGCCCGTAGTTTTAAATTTTACTTCCATTTCTTAACACAATGATGATGTCGGGCAGGCATAACTGCGATAGCATTGGATAGAATGAAAGAGACAAAGGCGGGAGAAATAAATTCTCCAAGGAAGAAAATTCCATTTCTATATTCGGTCACTCCCACAAAGCGGGAACTGACTGAACGCTTTACTCATTCTACGTGATGTTATAGTCGACTGTCGAGCTACTAGATTCAGTTACATTATATCTATACATCTGCATTTATATTCACGAATAGTAAAAAAACTTGTGGTTTTAGCATCTGAATTTTTCAGTCTTAATCTAAATTTAACAGGTAATAAGCCTTCGAATTGTAGGAAAAATTAATTGATAATCTTGTTGATAATTTTGAGATTCAATTGAAAATAGGTAATTCATTCGGCCAAACTTTTCAAGGAATAATTATGTATAGTCTTGTTTCATGATACATCAGAATAAACCATAGTCTTAGGTCACAAGGTGTCAAAACTGAGCAAAGGTGAAAAGGTTTACAAAACTTTTACGTCACATTGGATCACAAGGGGGATGATTTACATCAATAGATTATTGATCTCAATTTAATTAACAACTTGAAAATGTCAATCAGTTTAATATTGTAAAATTTTCATTCACGTACATTTTATAAATCGAGTACTATATTGATATCGTTCTCAGACTACTTGATATTGTCATGTTAGGTAGTTGTGATGTAAAACGTGTGAATTGACGCACAAGTTGTCTATATGCAGGCCTTTATTTCTCCCTGGATGATTCCAAACGTAACGAAACACGTCTGAATTCCATTACGAAACGTCGGAGGGAAAAGTTGCGTGAAACTCAGATCAGAGGTTGAATGAAATCTTAAAAGTTTTGGAAATACAATTCTGATTATGTAATCACACTCGCTGCCCCCGCAAGTCGTATGTGCAGGTGCGTATGTGCAGGTGTCGTATGTGCAGGTGTTGTATGTGCAGGTGTCGTATGTGCAAGTGTCGTATGGGCAGGTGTCGTATGTGCAAGTGTCGTATGTGCAGGTGTCGCATGTGCAGGTGTCGTATGTGCAAGTATCGTATGTGCAAGTGTCGTATGTGTAAGTGTCGCATATGCAAGTGCCGTATGTGCAGGTGTCGTATGTGCAAGTGTCGTATATACAAGTGTCGTAGGTGCAAGTGTCATATGTGCAGGTGTCGTATGTACAAGTTCCGTATGTGCAGGTGTCGTATGTGCAAGTGTCGTATATGCAAGTGTCGTATGTGCAGGTGTCGTATGTACAAATATCGTACAAATATCGTACGTGCAGGTGTCGTATTTGCAAGTGTCGTTTGTGCAAGTTTCGTTTGTGCAAGTGTCGTATGTGTAAGTGTCGTATGTGCAAGTGTCGTATGTGCAAGTATCGTATGTGCAAGTATCGTATGTGTAAGTGTCGTATGTGTAAGTGTTGCATGTAAAAGGTCATTTTAATATTATATTGGTTTAATGTATATAAATGCATGTATATTCTTATGTATACATTCATGTGTATACATGTGTATGCCATTATACCGGGGCTTATATATTGCATATAATAGTATGCTAGAAAGTCAAAGAGTCAGGAAGTCAGCTCATTCATGGCCTAGGCGTTTTACTAAGTTTTAAACTGTATTATAGCAGGATGAGCAGTAACTTAGCTAGTTGGGCAAAACGGAAGAGGGGATAGAAATATTATAAGTACTTGTTGTGTAGTGGATTGTGGTGGTGATAAGTGAAGTGGTTGAAGTTGACAGTGATTTTATCCTGAGAATTTGTGTTCCTTGCAGATGCATCAAACTCAATTTCAGTTCGGATAAGGCGAGCTTTCCTCTTTCAACCAATCATCTTGCGTGATCTTCAAATCAAGAACAAAATCAAGTTAAATCAGTTTATTACGAGCGACAACTTGAATTGCTCGCTTCAAACGAATCCAAAAATTTGTTAAAACGTTTTCATCAGTTGAAGCACTTGAGCTGTGACAAGAATTTGAGCCGTAAAAGTCTTGCTAATCATAAATTGTCTTACTTAATCACACAATTTATATGATAATTTCTGTCAAGTTAAATGTTATGAAACTAACAATAAATGATTGATGTTTAACTCATAAAATACTAATCTCTTATCATAGAAATACTAATCTCTTTTCATAGACATACTAATCTCTTATCATAGAATACTAATCTCTTATCATAGAAATACTAATCTCTTGTCATAGAAATACTAATCTCTTATCATAGAAATACTAATCTCTTGTCATAGAAATACTAATCTCTTATCATAGAATACTAATCTCTTATCATAGAATACTAATCTCTTATCATAGAAATACTAATCTCTTATCATAGAAATACTAATATCTTATCATAGAAATACTAATCTCTTGTCATAGAAATACTAATCTCTTATCATAGAATACTAATCTCTTTTCATAGATCATCTATCAAGGCAGGAAATTTGTCATTCAATTCATCAGTTTAACCATTTTTCAAAAATCTATGTCGAAAATTATGGAGATTTTTTGCATGCGTGCTATGCTGTTTTTTACGAAGCAAAACTTCATAAAGATGCATTTTACAATAGCCCTTTGAGATTTTCTTTGATAAGTAATAATTACCGCACTGAAGTATCTGCAGTGAAGTTAAAAAGAAATTACTGAAATACTTTCATCTCACAAGCTTGTTCAGACGATCAAATGCCAATATCGTACACATGGGCTAATGTCATACTGTTATTATATTTGCTTAATGATTATTTCTATAGGAGTTTGTTATTATAAAAAGAGACTCTGATCATTTGTATCGTAGGTCTCTCTATTTACTTTATATCAAAATTCAGGAAATAATTCTTTTCGCTTCCTATGTAGCGGAGTTTGACAGCCGCAGGTAGCAAATCCCTAAAGTAAAACTTAAATCTTGTACGAGAAATACGAGACTCACATATTACTGGCAATTGTTCAGAGTGATGGCACTTTTAATTTTACTTTGTTTAGTAGCACGTCCGTTTCCTCATCCGTCAAAGTATAGAAATAATCATGAACCTCTGGCTTCAGTGCACTTACATGAACTTTGAAGTGTTTAATGATTAAAATGGGTATATCGTGCAAAAGCATCTCCATATTTATAACAATTACATACAGTGAAACAAGCGCAATAGACAATAAAATACATATGGGCCTACACAAAATATCAACATCGTATCTTTCTAAGTTTATGTAACAAAGTTTCTTGATTAGAAAACAGGGTGAAAGCCTTAACTAAAGCACCTGTGCGATCCTTAACTAAAACATGTAAGAATTTGTACATGCATTAATGACTGGAGGGAGAAGGAGTCATGAATGGATTGCATAGCTGAAGAACTATCTTATTTGAACTGATATAAAGTTAATTAGATCAGAATATCAGATTGCCCATACGTTACTTATAGTCACACACAAGTATTTAGATTTTAGAGTAGGCATTAGTAGATACATACCGTGCATCTGCGTTAAAATATATAAATAAATATAGTACACGTACTACATTAAAATATGTGTTGTTTAATACTTTTTGAATTTTATTTTTTAATAATATTGTTACGAGTAGAAGTTTAGAGATAAGTATAGAAATTATTAATATAATCGTTGTTTACTACAAAATCTTTCTTCTAGCATTTAAAAAAACATTGTAAATAGATTATAGGTACGTATTCTAATCACCATCATCTTCTTCTTCTTCCCTTTAATCTCATTTTAACTAGGGTCGGGATACGAATAGACCAATAGGCAAGTATTCTACTAATTAATAATAATCAATAGGCAATTATTGATTATAGACATCAAACATGGGTTATCCAAGATGAAACTTTCTCGGCTTGATGAATTTATCTTCTTCGCTAATTCTGTAAGAAACTAATTCGTAAATCATTCCTAGTGACAACAAACGACGTCTACTGTTGATGCATATTTACACATAAAACTAAGATGTACGTTTAACCAGTACAAGTATTCTAACTCTTGGTGAAATGATCAGGGAAGAAATTAAAAACTAAAAGAGGTAAGAAAATTGTAAAGGCGTTTTCCTTACAGAATCCCAAGTAAAAAGATCACAAATGGTTCTCTCGTGTAGTGTTTGAATGGCGAAATTTTAAACGTACGGTATCAATAAATGCATTGACACTGTGATTGAAAGAGTTTGGGATCGATAAAATTACATTTTTACCACGCTGCCATGTACACTTTTAAAAAACATATAAAGGGTCAAAGAGTACCATAACGAAGAAGACATAAACTATTTGTGGAATATTTACGAAATCGACCAAATTCCTGACCCCACAAACTCTTCACCTCGGCTTAGTATCTTACGTGGACGCTATTTGTCAAGAGTTAAGAGAATTAATTTTGGAAATGGTTTACAGTTTCAGCTGCATTGAATCAGCAGTATTCCCTACACAGCCGTCGATGAAATTATGATTTGGAGTAAATTTGATCTCATGCCCTGAGGCCATAATCTTTTCATTCCTTGTAAATGCGTATAGTGTATTAACGAGATAGCTGCAAGAGCAAATCTGAATCGTGAATCAGGCATGTAAGCCCACTGCTGGCGTAAGGCGAGAATTGCTGAATTCTGTAAAAGCAATTACTGTATTTCTGATAATAGATTAATAAATGGCGAAATTTTGCTCTGACATGGATTTAGTGAACAATATATAAAAGAAATCTCAATGAATATGGATATGAGAATCATATTCAGATTGTTTAACATTTATCTCTATTGAAAGATCGTCATATTTCTTTTGCGCATATTTAAGTCTTACCGCAGAATCTGCATCATATTGCAAACAGCCTAATTAGAAAATAAGTATATATGAGAACAAAGTGTGTCATGAGTGATTATTAATTTGAAGAAGCTAATATTTTATGAACCCAACAGCTGTTGAGTCTTTGTTCATATATTCACTTGACGAGGAGGAATTAAGAGAATATTGTTTATGAAAAATTAAAGATCAGATATACTGTGGAACAACGTTTGCCTTTATAATGCCGTTATTAATAGGGGTAAGCTAAGCTTAAATTTCACACCTATAAGTGAAAAATAACTTATAATATTTAACTATTATAGTTGTTAAATATTATCGACTCGTGAAATACGTTGCTGAACGTGACATTTACGAATATTTAGAGAAAGTATATATGACATGAGGAAGAAGATGAAAAGGATAGATCTGATATCCTATATGAGTGAAAAAAAGAACGTTAAATCCTTATTTTTCTTTAAAATGAATTAATTTAAGCCTTTGTAAAAAAGTGTAGGCACGTAGAGGAGATTTTATGCAAAAAATATCCTCACTGTGCGCGGATATTAATAAAGATGTCATTCTGCGAAGAAGTGTGTCATTAAATTAACGAAGATCAGAAGTACTTGAACACGGATGGCCCGAGGATCTAAATAATTTTACGTCGTCTGAATCAGGTACAAGCAACTTGAGCTAAATCCAGAGAGCAAAGATGGTCGATACCATTATCAAGTGCTCACTAATGACCTGTGATGAATCACGTATGATGTAATTAATCCGATAGCATATATTACTTAAATTATTTTTAAGTAATTGTTTCTAATAACGGATCAATGCTCTTGTAAGTAACTGCCATAATTCATTAAAACTTACAAAATTGATATATACTTCCTTGCTGTTTTCGCACATATTTGATTCATTTGAGAAAGGTTGGCTTTTAGAAGTATATGTTTGCTAATTGTTCATTATTTATTTTTTCGCTTGTGTGGAGTACTTTCCGAGTAATGAAGCAGTGGAATCATTGGGCGTCAGATGTGATTTATGACGAATATCTTGAGCGTTATGAATAATATAACTATTAATAAACAGGAAGCAAGGAAGCAATATCCCAGCCTATCGTTCTTTTGGCCTAGAAATTAATGATCGCGAACATAAGATGCTAAAGAATAATTTTTAAATTAATCCTTGAGTAGGTTAAGTTAAATGATGCTTACGTGAATACCATTATATGCTTTATATTTCTTTAATATTTTCATTTTTATTTACTCAAAGAAAGTTGTGAAAACTGAAGAACAAGAACAGTATGTATAAATAACTTCTAACACTCGTCCAATACCGCACTGTTAGCAACCCCTATGTGTAGAATTTTAATGTCTATCTAGCGATTATTCAGAATATAGACAATCATTTCACGGATATGCTGATAAAAGAAAGTTACAATTACACTATTACAATATGGATAATTTTATGTACTGACTATCAACTAATAACGACAAAATAATACATTTAATGTGAGACTGATTTCTTTAGTTGGTCGATTATGTTTTGCAAACACAGACACAGTGCTTATATAGATTAATTTTGAAATGAAAATCGCATTACACTGATATGAAAAATCAGTAGATAATTCAAGACTTATTAATAATAATATTATTATTAATAATTCAATATTTACCAAATTAATAATCCTTAATCCTTTTTGCAAATTGTAGTTTGTGAGTAGGATGTGAGATAACGAATTCCTAGATGGATGTGTGAAGCAAGCAAGGACAATAATAACGAGAAAATCGTATTAGAGAATTAGGAAGAGGGCAGATAAATCAAAACCTAGCAATGCCTTCCATTCAGCTCTGCAGTTCGTCACATTTGATCAGTACATAATGAATCAAGATTCAGCAACGGCTCTATACGGATTCCACGGACTTCCTAAGATAACAACTTTATTGGAGTTACACAGACTACGTAGAAAAACATCGTAGAAAGATAAATTCTGAAAGCTATAAAAAGATAAATAGATATGCCAATGTGATATTTGGATAAAGCAATGCGACACAATTATCATTGTTTTATATCAGTTAACACATTGAACTGAATTATAAATTTTGTGATGTTTGATAGCGCATCGCCATTTTGTTTGCTAATCTTCAATCGTAGCATCATTTAATGAAAGTTTAGCTAAATAAGACAATTTTAAAATGAAAAAGTATTAAGCTTATTATTATGGTTTCATTTAGCTATCGAATTAAATGCACTAAATATTGTAAGGTAAACTTTCCGTTATCATGTAAACTATAATTTTAGTAAATTATTCCAGATATATAGCTACAGAAACGTCCATAGTTCCATTTTGTTAAGTATACTCGATCTGTATCCACTTGTTTTCTGCTATAATTACAACTAGCCACTATCAATTCTCTTTGGAAATAGAACCCCTTATTCTCTTATCCAACAGAGGCTGGTAATTGTAGGTACAGCTGTAACTTCAATGTAGCTCATAATTTCAGCATGAAACATTTTACTTTACCTTCACATACAAAATATTATACGCATATAAATTCTGATAATTCCTATTAGTTGTTAAAAATCCAAAGCTATAATTAAATTATTACCTCTCAATAATAAATTACATTTAATTCTTTTTCATTCGGTTCCATCAACGAATAAGTACATCCGGATTAGCATTCATCCAGATCTCTATCCTACCGGAAAGTCTACCGGAATTCAGTGGAGCTTTGGAATCGTTCTAACTATCTGGGGTTAGGATGGTTAAGCCCCATTTCCGAAAATCTCAGTTTCTTTATTGCATGCCAACATTTTGAAAGTCAATATCTACTATAGCTTCATAATATCCACTGAAGTTTCAATCCAATTTTTAAACACTTTTTCGGATATCCCTCTCTGAAATTTTCTAATTCATTCTCATAATAATCTTTTGGAACGTGGGCTATAACCTCGATCTGTGGTTAAGATTCATTAATAATTGTCTAAGCCAGCATAAATCTGCCAGAGTGCGTCCATCGTTAATCCGTTGGAACGTGGAAGAGACCGGAAGCATTAGTGTCTCGGACTCGATCCTGTACATTTAGAAGGATGTATGGGATTGATCACACTCGTTATCTTGAAGTTGTAATAAGCTGGAAAACTGTCCAACCATGATTGAATTCGTATAGAAATTTTGATGCAATTATTTAAGAATCCTGTTTTGGTTAGTGTGGTGCAGTATGAACGTTGTTTGTGGGTTAATGACAACAAATTGGTTTGTGTTATTTGAAGTCTGTCCTGCTCAATGGCAAGTCCGTGGCAAATAATGCTTCTATATTATTGTAAGTTATAATTCAATTCCTCTGCATATAACATTCATATTGTCTGTCTTCCTTTAACCCTCTTTCGTTCCATTCTTTCTTCTATTACATCTTATAGGAAGCGCCTCTCTTCGCCTTATCCAGTTCCATTTCTTACCTTAATATATTTATCAGATATCTATCCCAACTGAATCTGTTCATCAATTCTTCATTTGTTATTTTATCAGTATGTCAATCTTTTCTGTTTTTCTCCATAGCCACATGCAGAGCTCCTCAAGTTTCGTAATAATTAGATGTACTAGATACATTAAGCATAGCGGCACACTTTGTCAAGGAGCCCAAATGCTTGTTTAAGGCCCATTTCCTCCTTCCCATGATTATTGGTAATCGTTGCCTTTTGATGCCGCTTCAATTGCAGCCGGCGCCTATTTAATAATAACTTTTCAAACGCCCTGGGATTTTTCACTCAAAGCTGGCTGCAATCGCAATCTTCCAAGGTGGTTACCCTACCGTGTACTAATCGAGGCCGATTAAGCTTAACTTATATTACTGACGCGCAACTAAACCACGTACTCTAAATCCCGCCGTAGATAGTTTGCAGTGCCGAACAATATGCATAACATGTATATAATTTCTATTAGAATCTCACTATCTTTTTATATTTTATATTATATCTTTTATTTTATTTATATTTTATTATATTTTATTTATGTTTTATTTATATTTAATTTATATTTTATTTAATTTATTTTTTATTATATTTTATTTTATTTTATTTTACATCTCTTTTTATATTTTACTATCTCTAGAAAAGGAAGAAATATTTTCCTTGATATCCAGTGAAGTTTAACAATAAAAGACAGGAGGAAAGTTTACTATCGCTATTTTAATGGCCATGCATTAAAACGGACCATCCAACCAATAAAACATCCTTGTTAGTAACGGAATCGAAGACCGATGACCGTCAGATGGCAGTCAGCACTAATTAGCCGCTCCAGTCTCTAAGCTGTAGCACACTGGAGACAACGAGGCATCAGGAGTCCTGCATATTGAAATATCGGACTCTCAGCACCCTACTACAGTCAGTAGCTTTTGTAATTATACCATGCAAATCAATTTTGTAGTTCAACGGTAGTAACAAAACGTATAGAGATAAAACCACAAATTATGTTTAAGTCCGCTGTGTCAGATTGTCATTGTGTTTCAGTGAAGCGGGAAACATTGAATTTTTCCCTGCATTTACAGATCTATGGTCAGATATAATTGTGTCATTTATTCCTCTACTGGCTCAGCGCAAGTTATGATGTATAGTAGCATAATGTTCATATCCAGTAGAATACTAAATAAAGTAAGTAATGCATAGTTATATGAGCCAATGGATTGGTCTTCTAAAGGAAAATACACAATAAATGTAAAATATTACAAGATATTAGTCAATCAGTCAACCCTGATCTTATAATTACAAGGTAAAATAGATAATTGAGAACTTCTACAAACTTACATTATATAATTCAACAACTTCAGCAAACATTCGCAGTGTTCTTTTAGTTATTATTAATAGCGTTATGAGTAGTAATAAGCCAGCAGTTGCAGTAAAATAGTAGTATGAATAAAGCAACAGTATTAATAAATTAATAGTTGTAGCTTTATTAGTATACCTATATTAGCAAAAGCGTTCAAGTACCTGCTTGTAATACCACCAAGTAATACCACTAATGATATCCCATCAAGTACCTGCTAGTGAAATCTTCAAATACCTGCTAGTGACATCATCGGGTACCTACTAGTGATATCATCCAGTACCTACTAGTGATTTCATCAAGTACCTGCTAGTGAAATCATCAAGTACCTGATAGTGACATCATCCAGTATTTACTAGTGATATCATCAAATACCTTCTAGTGAAATCATCAAGTACCTGCTAGTGAAATCATCAAGTACCTGATAGTGACATCATCCAGTATTTACTAGTGATATCATCAAATACCTTCTAGTGAAATCATCAAGTACCTGCTAGTGAAATCATCAAGTACCTGCTAGTGAAATCATCAAGTACCTGTCAGTGAAATCATCAAGTACCTGCTAGTGATGCAATCTCCAATGAAGAATAAACTCAACCGATAATTGGAAGAAATATAAATTCAAACATTTCAGAAAGATTAGTATTGTTTATTTTACAAAGGTATTGAACTTTTCTTATCTATCTCTCAGTGTACAATGTACATTATATTTGAAGTTCAATGCAGCCTGCCAAAGAACTGCGAATAATACATTCACACATTTTTATGTTCTACTTTTCTCTTATTTCAACATACGAATAAGATATCAAATCACTCAGCATTTCAAGTCTTGGTCATTTTCAATTCTCACTATCGTGAACATCTATCCAGACTACTCTTAAATCATTTTTTACTAATATTGTATCTCATCTTTTGTGATGCCTACTTTAAATAGCGATAAATTAATCAAAATTGATCTAAATTTAAAAAGCAACTAAATTATGAATTAAGCAACAGGTCACAGTTGTAATCCGCTTTGTTTCTAAAGACTTTATCCAGACGCTCTAGTCAATATGAGAAGTTAACGACAATAATTATCATTAGTTTAGCTCCAACTAAATGCGCAACGAATATCAGCGCGATTTATATGTATCAGGTGGGTTTTGCACGCCAGCTAAGGTTTAAATTAAATGTTAAAATCCTAGCGATATTAACCATCATCTGTATTAGCACGTTATACGACGCTATTTTCACATTTTCACCGCGCAGCACGCACAAGGAAATGCCCCAGGCTTCCTCAATATTTAACTCCGCGCAATTTAATTTCCTTCAGAGATCAAATTGCGTTAAAGACATACTATGCATAGATTCCTGCTATCTAGTATTCTGTGGTATTCCTCCGTCAATACATATAAGTCTACTGCTCATATTACGAATTCAATTAGAATTACTCATTACTGAGAATCCTAATTGTGCCAATGCTTTGGGAAGAGTGCTCTGTTGTAAGCCAAGACAGGCAAACGAAGTACTACACATCTGCAATAATTGTAGCCATAAGCTACTTGCTAATATGATTCCATTGTTTCATTAAGAGATGCTACGGCTATATATAGAATGCACATATTATCTGCAACGTCATGTTATTAGCTCATTGCGTGTAGTAATGTAATTCTATGTTATAGTTATCCAAAAAATAGATCGACTAATTGAGTGAGATAGTTTATTGATTTTCAGTATGGCTAATTAAGTCGTTATGGGAGTGATATTTTGAGTGAAGAACGCAGTGATTCATTGATGAGTTGATCGATTGATTGATACATTGATTGGTTGATTTATTAAATAATTTACAGATTCGTAGAGCTTAAAATATATTTATTGCTAGAATAATTTTCGATTGATATATTACAGAAACTTATTTGTAAGATCGTACATGTAGTTCACCGTAATAATATTAATAATGGTTTAACGGTTTAACGTTCGTTTCCTCATACAAGGATACTGACCTACTTAAGTCAATCGTAGCAAACACTGTTTTCAGAAAAATTGTCTATAGAAGAACGATATTCGTAGCATAAGATTTAACTGCCTAAACTAATAGGTTTTATTTATAAATTTGACTGTACTATAGAATGGTTCATTTTTACTGAATAAAAATAACCCTTTAAATTTCTAGGACCTTATCGCAACAGCATAGTCTTTACTTTATTATAGAGTGAACGTTACGAGACGAGTATACACTCAGGAATTTCAAAGACTCTTTCAAATAGCCTCAGAATCTCTTTTTCGATTTAGAACTAAAAGTATTTTAAACTTCGGTCTACTTTTGGTTTTGTCCGAAAGCTTAAAATTCACTTTCCATCTGATCCCAATTAGACCTATTTAAAGTCGATTCCAGTATCGACTGAAGGCTCAGCAGCTAATGAAATTTCCAATGATCTAGCAGCAGTGCAGGTTTCTGGCAGCAATCATTATTTTATTCAATCTATCATCTGAAGTTAATGGGCAACGTTTTCACTATTCTAATTATTTGAGTGCAATGATTGCCAGCCGAGCCTGCGACAAGACAAACCACAGACCGCACAATAAATAATCAATCGTTTTCGACAGATCTAACTTCGTCAGCTCATCGCCACGGTACGGGACTGCGGACATGGAAGCAATTCCGAACGGAAATGTTTTGATGAATTCTTCCCAGAGGGCCGGACGAGGGACTCGAGCAGACCAACAGAATTGAAAAGACGCTGGGTCGCGCAAGTGGACAAGCGAGTAAGCAGATGTTAAGATGTCGTAATACGGCGCTGCGAAATAAAGAACCATGGGAGCGAAAGATAAGCCTATAATTAAAAGTTACTTATGTTATCTGGGACGATGAAAGTGACGTAAAGCATTTTTTAATCCTCTAAGAAGGAGATTATTTTATTTATTTATTTTATTTTAAATTTGCTCTCCACTCAGAAATGCCGTGTTACCAAAAGTACCGCTTATATTATTATTGATATTATTATTATTATTATTATTATTATTATTATTACTATAATTTTTATTTTTATGATAATTATTATTATAATTGTTATTATTATTAATTTTATAATTATTATTATTATAATTATTAATTATTATTATTATTAAATTGTAAAATCAACACGTAGATATGAGGAGACAAATGTATATAAATCCACATTTAAGAAGCTTATAATCATTTAATGGCTAACGAAGGGACAACTTAAATTAAATAATAAATGAGAGCTACTATTAAAATAATTTGTAGCTATTATTTTTATTGATTTTACAAATAAATATTTCTGCTTTATTTACAGATTAACTTTTCAAAGGGAAATCAGGCAACAGGAACTTCCTGACGAAATGCAACTAAATATGCGAATTTCTTTCCTGACATTATTGATGCTCCAAATGAATCTGGCAGGTAAAGATTTAAAATTTAGATGCTCCGATAATCTTACAATATTAACTACTATTAGTAGTACACTGCTTCAAAAGCCATTACTTTTAATCACTTGAGTTCTGTTCGGTATTTGCTAACGTAGTTCACTTTGTCTTTTTTTAACTGTTACGTTACTATTCATTCAAAGAATTTAGTGTCTTTCGTCTAGTCATCAAAAGAAACAGGCAGCCAATCAGACATCCAGATAAACCACGAAAGATCTCGCCTGAACTGAGCCATTAAGATGCGATTAATCGAACGCTATAGAAAATTTAAGTGCATCTCAAGTTACTGTCAATTTATTGAAGCTTAGCCAATGCGACTAGTTATGTTTCTTCACATTTACATAATCAAGAATAATGATCATAATCAGTCTTTTTACAAGGAAACAGACGTCAAATTACTTGTGTAACTCTAGTGAACTATTTAGGCTTAGCAGAAATGAATGACAACAGACTGTGTTGCTTGATTCACTAGTAACAGCGCCGTCAATTTGAAGATATTGTTACACTTGTTGCCTTACAGTTTATATCGTACTCTTCCCTAAACCTTAAGGTTTAGGGAAGAGTACGATATAAACTTTCTGTTTCTGGTTATCTGTACTTTCTGTTTCTGGTTATCTCTTTCAGCTTTCTCTCTCTCTCTCTACTCTATTTGCCTCTCTCTCTCCCTCTTTGTCTCTCTCTCTTCGTCAATTCCTGATTTCTTCTCATCTTCTTCAAATACTTATCTAAACCATTCTGCAACTCTTCGAAAACTCTTTTTCTCTCTGAACATTTCTCTCCCTATTTGAACATCTTCTCTTCTTCTTAACGCGAATCATGAAAACAGAATTCAGGGACCCCACCCAAGCGATCAGGTTTGACATAAATCTTTATTCCGGATCGAGTAGCGTGTCGTTAGAGGGCGATTAGAGGACCCGGAAAACGATTATCGCTAATAGGAGAAAGAAGGTTCGGTTAGACTCGGATACGCGGCGTCGCTAATGCGACGGGTGATGAAAGTGGATTGTAAGTCAAAGCTCTCCGGATACAGGTCGTCTTGAGAATAATTCTAACGGATGTGCGATCAGCCAGGATATTAATCCTCGTGGTCGTAATTGTAAAAAAACTTGATAGAATTTCTTTAGAGAAGTTTCAGCTCAAAATAGAGAAAGTTTTGTAATGGAGGGAAACGAAAATGTAGGAGATAGGCTGCCTAAGATATGTGATTATAATTTAAGCGAGAACTTGATCGCTCAAGGGGAAGCAGTGACAGATAGATTAGCATCAGTTTGCATTCGAGATTGATTGTAACAATGAATCAACTAGACTGCACGTTAAATCATCTGAAATGTAAGAATATCGATCAGGATCAAGAACTAATTCATCGACATGAAGCGTTCAAGACGAAATCAGTAACTAGCTACAGAACTTTACCGTTGGTGAATTAAAATGCGTTATAAACAATAGCAATTGTATTAGATGTGCTTTAATGTAAACTTATGAGAAAATATTTATGCAAGTTCATTTTAAAATTTACAAATTTGCTTTTGCGTTTGCGATAATGTAAATGAAATTTCATTTTGCATCATGTGGTTTTAAAAATGAATTAAATTTGCTGCAATAAATTTACGTATGCGATCGCTTGCAAGTAACGTGGCATTTGATTGAGCACTTTATTAACATAGCACTACTAAATCAATTCAAATATACATGTAGAACTGAGTCAAGTCGGTACAGCTGTAAAACGTTTAAGTTTGATTATAGTACTTACGACTGACTTTGGTTCGATGGTTGGATGTCAAAATGGATATAAGGCTTGCTCTAGAACCAAGAGGAAATAGATTCGAATTTCAGCCGGACCTTCTATGACCCCATTATCACAATTATCCCTTGTGAAACGGAACAAGCATTAGTTCTATAGATATTTAAAATATTATTAAAGATAGTATGATCAATAAAAACATAGAATAACTATAAAATCGGATGTATTGCCGCTTGATGTTGGATAATTTCTACAAGCAATTCTAATAATTGTCCTCTCATGCGTTTTACTTAATCACATTTCAATAGCAATAATAAACTAGGCAGTTCTATGTTGGTTAGACTATATCACACGGATGCAAATTATTCACAGGATCAAAGGAATACTGTTTTCCCAGTAACTTCAACACATCCTGTGGTGAGGACTCGGTGATAGTGATGACGTCAGCGCGCTATGGACGTATGACGGCGGGAAAATGTCTGACGTCAGACTATCACGTGGGCTGCTGGGCGGATGTGCTGTACCACGTGGATCGGAAGTGTTCCGGAAGACACCAGTGCGCCGTGGTCATTCCAGATACCACACTCCATCAGCTGCAACCTTGTCCCAAAGATCTACTGGCCTATCTGGAGGCAGACTTCTTCTGTCAGAAAGGTATGAAGAAATGTTTCTCTCACAACAGTTACAAGTTTAATTTTGTTATAATTCTTCTTCAACGAATATTAAGTAAAAATCAAGCTATTATTAAAACGGTTTGAATGAACTGATAAGCAGATGTGACGACAAATCCTGTAAGTATGCAGTTTTGAAAAGATACTAGCAAACATCCATCAAAAATATAGTGTTGTTGTAAATTGGATAGGCTATTTTAATAGATGTTAGCTAATGATAGAAAATTTCATAAATTATTGCGTGTGATGTTTGCTTTATACGAAATTAACTAGTAAAATTTATTTAGAGTAACTAAAGTATATTTAACTAGCTTTGCTCGATTTTGTTGTTATTTCAAATTATTAATAGATGTAAAATAGGTGGCATCTCTCGCAGGTTAAATTAAATCCTCTTTTAACTGAAAAAATAGGAGAGAATTCTGAAAAAATAGCTGAAGGAATATCTAGTGAATTAACACTCCTGCTATTCGTGATACACAACAATATTATGATTTATTTACATATCATATTTTTATTTTTGTAACATAATTTACAGTCGAAAGTAGAACAGCAAACACAATTTGTCGATATTATGGAGATCTTACAGCAACAGGTTCCAGCGGATACCTAGCCAACATCATCACGGAGCAGCATGGACTAGGATCTCCTCGATGTCCCTGGATCATCAACGTCGCCTCCGGTCAAAGAATCAATGTCAGCCTGTATGACTTCGGAGTGGCCCACAGATTTGATGACGTCAGCAATATGTGTCATGTGTACGCAAAGATTAGCGAGACCGGCCAGTCAGCTTCTGAGATTACGATTTGCGGAAGTAGAACTAGGGAGAGGAGTGTCTATATCTCAGAATCGAATCGTCTCGAGATCGTTATCATGAGCTTTAAGTTCAACGGAGATCCAATCTACTTTCTTCTGAAGTATGAAGGTTGGTCTCGCTCGACTCGCTGTGTCCGTCACTCGTATTGGTAATGTTTTTGAGAGTCTTTTAAACAATTTTCTGTTTAGATATCATATTACATCTTTAAGGTTTTTCGAATATATCAAAAATAACGTGGTATTTTGGAGGCGCATTATATGAACAAGGGAATAAAAAATTGTGTATACAAGATATCGAAAGGCGTTGATAAAGCTCTTGTATTTTACTGCATTTGTATAGCGAAGCTCTATCCTTATGCCAGTTTAGCACTGATTTGCACAAGAGAGCAAAAGTTATAACTTTATAACACTTCGGATTGCTACAACTCTAATATAATTTAGAGGCTATAACTATAACAGCGTAAGTGGCTTCATTCATTACGTTAATTATACCGTCAGTTTTATATCCACGTTTGTATACTTCATGATCTGAATGACGATGATGATGATGATGATGATGATGATGTTGATGATGACAATGACGATGACGATGATGATGATGATGTTGATGATGATGACGATGACAATGACGATGACGA